>JAUJPP010000005.1:23125638-23399288 GCA_030562195.1 Nipponacmea schrenckii
AAGAGGTCCTGTGAGACAGCTGAGATGTGATCAAGGTTCAAACTTTATTGGAGCCAAGAATGAGTTGAATAAAGAGTTTGAGAAACAGATTAGGAACGGCCTTACCAAAGAAAATTGTGAACTGATCCCATTCAAGATGAATGTCCCTGAGGCAAGCCATATGGGCGGTGTCTGGGAACGCCAGATTCGATCTGTCAGAAATGTTCTGTCTGTGTTACTTACCAACCACGGTACACAACTAGATGATGAAAGTTTAAGCACATTCATGACTGAAGCTGAAGCAATTGTCAATAGTAGACCACTCTCTGTTGATGACATCAATACACCTGGTGAACTGAGTCCTTTAACCCCTAATAACCTTTTAACAATGAAGACCAAGATTCTTATGCCTCCACCTGGTGAATTTCAACGCTTAGATCTCTATGTAAAGAAAAGATGGAGAAGAGTCCAGCATCTTTCTAACGAGTTCTGGAAACGCTGGAGTAAAGACTACCTCCAATCACTTCAATCACGCAAAAAATGGACTCACAAACAAAGAAACCTCCAAATTGATGATATCGTTATCATAAAGAATGATAACTTACCAAGAAATGAATGGTGTCTAGGCCGAGTAATTGAAATATTTCCTGAAGAAGACAACCTAGTTCGTAAAGTTAAACTAGCAATTGCTGACGGAGACTTATCCAAAGATGGTAAACGTCTGAATCCAGTTAAATATTTGGAACGACCAATTCACAAGTTGATATTGTTAATAAGCAAAGATGAGTGACCGGGTATCCCCACCAAGGAGCCTTTATTTGAAATATGATATGTGCTCATATGTGTATGGCCTTTATATACTCTTTTAATTGAGTGTACTATAAACTAATAGCGAGCACATTGTGTACTAGATTTGGAAAATTTGGAATTAAGAATATTTTCTGAAGTGTGATATATTAATGCTCATATGTGTATGGCCTTTTAAAATATTTACATATAAATGTAGTGTTTAAGTGAGCATACCAGTATGTGAAAGTACTGGCTGATATGTGTGAACAAGATTATTAAATTAATATAAAATTGAGAAGAAATATAGTCCTATATGAACTTTCAAGATAATGTGCGTAAATATGTGTCTTCTATTGGAGAAAGTTAATATTATTCACGTACATGTACTCTAGTCAATAATGTGTTTAACTGAAGCTTGTTGAGACTAAGAAAACCTTGTCAAGAACTAGAAGCTGTAAATGATGAGTTAAACTGACTGTAAATAGACAATGTGAAATGTTCATTTTGTTCTAATGTTCATTTATGTTCTAATTTTTCTTGAAATATGTTATTTCATTTAATTGTCAACTGTAAATTGCAGAACAATTTAGAGGAGCCATGTAACAGACAGTGCAGTCTGTTGGTTACGTTTTAGACACATTTGGTTACGTTTTAGACGCAGACATGCATTAGTTTGGGTACGTTTTGGGAGTAGAGGGCAAGCGAGTAGGAAGTAGTGACAAAGGGAGATAAAACAAGCATGGTAGACTCCACCAAATCTATATTGGGGAAAAAGTTTTTACGAGCAAATAATTAATGTTTATTAATACAGTTTACATAAAATATACAATGTGTTATCACAAACAAGCCCTGTAAAGCTTCACCCCACTCCATCCAAACTTGTCCTGTGGTCAGACTAACAAAGCTCACATGAGGCCAAAATCGGCAAATCAAGAATAGAGTTTATCGGCAAATCAAGAATAGAGTTTGACGGCAGTCACACAGACTATTGCCTTAAATATGGAAGCTGCCTACAACGATTCTGGTAGAATGCATGATAAAACATCTGTTAATAAGGGTACTGTAAATCGTGTTAGTAGTGCTGTTAATGTCAAACCAAATTTTGTAAACTCTAAGACTGTGTGTGGTCGTTTGTACAGGAAATCATAGATCAAGTGATTGTCCTTATATAGGGTTACCAGACGTCCCGGAAAAACCGGTTTTTGGGTCAAAATCAGGCGTCCCATCCCGGAAAATATTTTGTTCCTAAATGTCCCGGTTTGGTTAAAAATGAAAATTCTTGGGTCTAGATTTGTATAGAAAATATATATATATTATAAATGTTTTATCACGTCTTATCGATGCATCATTTTAGCATGCTTCAAAATCGTATCTTATAAACGGTTAAACTAATTTTTCTGCCTCAATTATTTCTGTTTGTCTTTGGGGATGAAAAGGGACATCCAGAGTTCTTTGAAGGTAGGAAGTGCATTATTAGGCGTTGGATGTCCGGCTCACATTCTCCACAATACTATTCGTACAGCTTGTGACACTTTAAGAATTGATGTAGAATGTATAATTCTGAAAATCTATAATTATTTTTCCATTTATACTGTTCGTGTAAATGAATTGATGCAATTTTGCGAATTCGGTAATGTTCAATACGCTGATTTACAATCTCACAGCAAAACAAGATGGCTTTCTTTATTCCCCGCGATTGAGAGGCTAATCCGGGTTTTTCCTGGTGTTAAATCGTCTTTCTTATCACAGGCAAATCCACCAAAAATCATCATGGACTTCTTCAATAATCCAGTAAGTTTAGCCTATTTATATTTTGTTCTGGCACAAATTTGCATTATTCCAAAGATCTATTCTAAAGACCGAAAAAGAAGGAAATGCGAAGTTGCCTCTATCCTACAAGCAACTAAAACTGCATTAGAGAGACGACGTGATGAAATTTTTCTTCCAATAAATGTCCTGAATGAAATAGACGATGATTCTTCGGTCGACGCTTTCCAAACAGATGTGAAACAGTTCTACAGCGATGCTGCAGAATATCTTGTCAAATGATCAGAAAGTCTATCTGAGTTTTCTAATTTTTCATGGCTTGTGTTAGATATAGTATCGGAGTGGTCTGATGTACAAACTTGTGTTGTCTGGCTTAAAGATAAATCTGTCCATATTGATGACAGTGCCCTTTTCGAAGAATTTGGAATAATATTGCCATTTCTTACAATTGCCTTACAAGATAGGTCTTCTAAAAGGATTGAAAAAATTAGTCGCAGAACGTTGGTACACCATATTCAAATCTTTTCTTTATCCCTTACCTCAAGTTTTGAAAATCGTCCAGTTTTATTTTTCCATTCCTTCTCACAATGCAAATGTAGAAAGAATATTCTCGTTAATGAACAGTCAATGGTCAATATAAACGAACAGATTGCTTGTTTCTTCGGTAAAATCCATCTTAATGGTGCAGTATAATAATAAAACAATTGATTGTGCTCAGTTCTATGAGAAACTTTTAAGTAACCCATCATTGTTACGCGGTATAAATTCTGCTAATAAGTATGAATAGAAGGCCTATTATGTATGTGAAGAACTAAACAGACCTTTTTAACTACAGTTCCATTAACATTAAAAATGTGGTATGTAGTGATTCAAATTTTAATGCCTTACGTTGATTAACAGCTCACACTAATTATAATCTTCCTAGAACTAAAACAACATGAAACAATAAAACTTTTGACAATTAACACACATCTTGGATTCTTCCATAATCAGAAACTACCGTTTGGTGTAAGTACTGCACCTGCTATTTTTCAGAAAGTTATGGACAAAAGTCTCCGTGGATTAGATAGAGTTTGTTGTAAAATTGATGACATTTTAATTAGTGCTACAAGTGACCTTCAGCACAGTGAACTTTTAAATGAAGTACTTGAACGTCATGGAACCACTTTAAGTCGTGAGAAACTAAACTAGTATATTTAGGACACGTTATTGATAAAGATGGTTTGCATCCAACACCTAGTAAAATTCAAGCTATCAGTAATGCTAAGTTGCCTAGTAATGTCTCAGAATTAAGATCATTTCTTGCCTAATTTGTCAACTGTATTATCGCCATTGTATCACTTGTTAGGTAAAGATGTAGAGTGGAATTGGACCTTCGAATGTACCTCAGCTGTTAATTCTGTTAAAAAGTTTCTTACTAGTGATAAATTATTAGTTCATTATAGTAATGATAAGAAATTGATTTTAGCATGTGACGCATCTCCAGTAGGGATTGGTGCAGTTATTTCTCATGTAATGGACAATGGTCAAGAATGTCCAATAGCTTATGCATCCCTTACTTTGAGTAAGGCAGAGCAAAATTATAGTCAATTAGATCGTGAAGCGTTAGGTATTATTTTTGGTGTTTCATAAGTATTTATATGGTCGTCCATTTGACCATAAACTGTTAACTACTTTGTTTAGTCTTATTTTAGCTGCTTATCAGTACACCATTGAGTACAGAAAGTCCTCTGATCAATGTAACGCAGATATGTTATCAAGATTACCATTAGAAAATGTTGATTGTAATATTTGTGAATTAGAAATTAATTATTTTACATATACTAATGATCTACCTGTTACTGCTCTAGATGTTAGTGACTAAAAGTGACTATTAGAGACTAAATCTTATCTTATGTAAAATTTGGCGTTATGTAATGTATGGATGGCCAGAGCACAGTGACGATAATGCATGCTTATTTTCGTCGTAAAAATGAATTAAATTAGATAATGGTTGTCTTTTATGGGGGTTGCGTGTAATTGTTCCTCCTAAATTTCGTGAAAAAATAATTAACTGAGTTACATAGAGAACATTTGGGTATTGTTAGAATGAAATCTGTAGCTAGATCATATTTTTGGTATCCTAATATGGATATTGATATAGAAAGTTTAGTATCGCGATGTACTGCCTGTATTAATGTTAAAAAGGTAGCAAATCCTGCACCTATATTTTCATGGAAAGTGCCTTCTAAACCTTGGGAAAGGGTACATGTAGATTTTTTCGAGCTAAACAATCGGAATTATTTGTTATTAATTGATACTTATTCTAAATGGTTTGAAATTGAAGAAATGAAAGTTACTACAGCTAATAAACGTTAGAAGTTTTAGGAAATTGGTTTGCACGTTTCGGATTACCTATTGAAATTGTAAGTGATAATGGTCCCCAATTTTCATGTTATGAGTATAAGAAGTTTATGTCAAATAATGGTATCAAATGTACATTTTCCCCACCCTATCACCCAAGTTTGAATGGTTCAGCAGAACGTAGTGTTCAAACTGTTATATTGTCATTGCAAAAGCATTTTGAAGAATCAAATTCTAATTTGTCTGTTCAGAAATGTCTTGCTTCATTTTTATTTACGTATCGTAATGCACCTCATACTATAACTAGTCGTAAACCTAGTTATGGGTGTCATAAGAGATGCTCTCCTATAGAAGCACTGGCCTAGGTCACAAGTAGAGACTATGCTACGAATTTCAGTATACATCAATTGATAAGAAATTATCTACTTCTAGAGAAACTTACAAGATAAAGCCATTAAATAAAAATACAAAGCGATTACTTCAGGGAGATAATGAAAGGGGATCTAATCTACCATGTACAAGAATATTACTCAGATTTTTATTCCTTTTGTAAGCAGTCACTAAACGTTTGGTATAGATATTAGGGAATTCATCCTGAAGTTCTTTATAAAAACGTTTCACAATCACAGATGCATTTTTAGCTGTAGAATTGTAGGTGGCGACAAAAGGTATAATCTGGTTGTCATGCTGGATATTTAGACCGAGAACCTCTGCATGGTACAGAACCGAAACCGTTTGGTGGAGGAGGGGGCTTATTTTTGTTTTTAATAGCCGAAAGAGTGTCGTTTTTAATTTTGCGCAGAAAAACGTTTTGAGTAACCCTGCTCCCTCAGTTTATCAAATACTAGTTCGCAAGCTGCCCTTGGGTATTCTGTTTGCGACATGCCATTCAGATTCAGGTTTTTTATGAATTTTCGGTAATGTAGATATATGGCGTTGGCTTACTTCCGGTTTTGCACTAAGATAGTCATATTGGGAATCAGATAAAAAGCCTTTTTGTACTAAAATATTTAAAATAGTGTTAATCTGTTTAGCTGTTTCCAGAAAAATTGGTTGGTCCAGTTCGCGGTAGTGATTTTTATTATTTAGTTGGGATTCTACTTCAAAAACATAGTCGTCGCGATTTTGAATGACACAGCAATTGCCCTTGTCACTCTTGCGGATTATAATTGTCTGATCATTTTTCAAAGTGGTCAAAACAGAGCGTTCAAAATCGGTAAGGTTGTTCTTTTCATTTACCAGTGGTAAATGGGAGACTTCTTCGTATAAATTATCGCATTTACTCAAAATATTGTGGTCAATCGAACTGTCTGGTGGATTCCAGCCAGACTTTTCTATAAATGGAGTTCGCTTTCCACGGCCTAATCTTTCACGGAAGAAATAAGTCCTAATGACGTGCTCAATCGACGATAAAATTGGTACGCGTGAAAGAGGTTTAGATGTAGGGATGAAAGTCAGCCCTCTATCTAAAACTCTTTCTTCAAGGGGAGAAAGTTTGCGTGAGCTCAGATTCACTATGGTCTGGCCTAGTTTAACGATGCTTCCCCCCGCGTTTAGTTTAAATGGGAGACCCATTGAGAATAAATAGCTTTGGCAGTGGGGGTCATCCAGTGGATGTGGTCCGAAAATACACCAATCATTCCATTGAAACGGGGAATGGTTTTCGCGTCAAAGGAGGGTTTATGGTAGAACAGGTCGTTGAATCTTCTGAGGTTAGTGGCTGACTGGGGATCTGAAAGGGTGAGATTTTTGGAGAATGGAATTTGCGTTGCAAACAGGGAGGCTGTAGGAAATTTGGATTTAGCCATTTTAATCAATTCCATCATCCGACGGTGGATAGATTCACCCGACTCTTCTCTGTTGTTTAACCCAATGTGGAATAAAACCTTCTTTGGAATAGTGGATGGAGAAATCTTTGAAAGTAAACGTGTAATATGTTGTACACGGGCACCAGGGTAGGATTCAGCTTGTGTATCAGTATCAATAGTTGGTATATTACTAATGTTGGAGGATCCTATGATAAGGGTTGGCTTCACCAAAGTAGGCAGAGACCATTTGGTTTTTTCCTTTTGGTTTTCATGGCGTCTTGGTTTAGATAGAGGTGGTGAGATTCCCAAACTCAAGCGACGACGGGATGTGGTTTTGGTGATGGACTGTGGAGTTTCTGGATTTGACCTCTGGCAGGAATTCTGTGGTGTTGATGGTAGGAGAGAAAAACGGTTTGGAGATACCATAGTTGGTAAGGTATTGGGTCTTTTGTTTGGTGTCGGCAAATACGTTGAAGTGCTTGGTAACTGTGTCGGCGATGGTGTACGTTTCCGTTTTGGAGTGGAGATGATTCTATCTGGAAGCAAGTTGGTTGGTGGGCTTGTCGGAACATCCATGGCCTCCACCACATTCCTACATTTTAAATCAGCAATGATTCTTGTAAAATGATCAAGTGTTTCTTTTTGTAGTCGTCGATATGACTTTTTAGCCCAATTTATTGCTTCCTTAGAATGTTTTTGTATGTCAGATTCCGAAATATTTTGTGTTTTGATCAAGTTAATTTTGGAGGCCAGCTGTGAATCGTAATGATTCTTAAGTGCCAATGCCACATTTGTTGCCCAAGATTTGTTGACTGCTGCAATAGCCGAAGATATCTGGTGGTTTTTAAGAGCTGGTTTTACAAACCGGTTGAGATCATTAATTTTATGAATTATTACTTAACTATGAAGTTAGAACAAGATTTATATACAATATACAACAAAGAGTAGAGCCGAAGTAGAATGATGAAATTGCTAATCGAAATATTCATCGTAAGGTTAGACAATTTGTTGAAGGTGAGAAAGTAAGAATTCTAAATGTAAGAAGTAACTATCCTAAATGGTTTTATGGTAGAATTGTAAAATGTTTAAGTGCTGTCATATATATAGTTAAAATAGGATATCGTGAACGTCAAGTGCATGTTGATCATCTCATGGAAACATTTGAAGATAATTTACCTGATGAGATTGACCCTATTCCTAATTCAGATATTGATTTAGATATTAAAACTAAAGTTACTAACCAATCTCATCAAAGTCAAAATGTAGTTCCTATAGATAATCAAAACATTCCTGATTATAATGTGTTAAATGATTGTAAACCTAATATTGTAAAATCGCCTGTGAAAAATCAAAGTCTGAATATTCGAAGATCTGAAAGAATTCCTAAACCACCTGATAGATTAATAGTTAATATTTAAAGTTTTGAAATAATTAAGGGTTAAACTTGTATGAACTTATATAATGTTTTATCTTGTTTTTCATGACATATTGTTGATGTTAGAATTATTGTAACTTTTAGTTTAGTGTGGAGGGATGTTATGTATATATATATTACCAATATTATCTTAGATGTGTCATATTAACCTTATCATTATTCTTATGTCTGCATGTTATCTTTAATATCGTCTGTGTCAGTTAGTTAATAAACTTCGTACTGTACGGATGTGTTCCCAGTTCTTGTCCTTCAATACACAAATCCCATCCGCATAGCACGTCCGAGAAAGGTTATATCCACATTTGCCAGGCTTAGTATGCCCACAGGCCAACTCCGAAAAGTTGCTACACATAAATTATGGTAATCATCGTTGCCACATAAAAATCAAACTCCCGTGTTGCTTTTATAATTATTAAATTGAGAAATTTTTCCTGTCCGCAAACACATGCAACTGCTGTGTGCTGATAACGCCAGGTGGTGGTTGATGTCTTCTTTTTTAAGGCACTGTCTAAATTTATGGATTTAGCACACCTCAATATGACTCTGAAGCAGTGAAGCATTTCAATATTTCCCGACCTTTTCTATTGATGGCGCGATGAACTGTGGCTGTCCATCCTCTTTTTCTTCTTAGTACTTTTCATGTTAAATTTATCAATAAAATTTTCATTTTACAATTGTCGCCTATTTTTCATATATTCAATATTTCAAACATAACATGTATTTCTTTATTTTATTTTTCATTACCAATCAACATTATGCAAAATTCGGATATTTTTTTAAAGTTTGCTATATTCCAGTATTAGCATAAGATATAGTATTCATTGAAGCATCATTTAGGAATTCTTGTACCAAAACAGAAATTACTGAAAATTACTCTTACTGAAAAATATCTATTAACATCTTAACACTTTCACTCGCAACAATCTTCAATTTTTGCACCCATTCGCAATCTCTTTTCATGCAATAGTGGAACTTTGTCTGACCCTTTTCTATTCTTTCTCTGAAAGTACCAAATACGGGAATATAACAGAAATAAATTATAGTTTTATGTTAATAATTGTTGTTAATACACCTATAAAGGCTGACTGTGGACCATTCATTTAATTGCAGATAAGATAATATTAATTTTTTTCTATCAAATAACAAATATATATACTTTTCTCAATTTGTCCATAATTAAATCAAAAATGAATCAATATACCCTGCATTGGTTGACTGCGGGACAAGTTTTTTTTACTATTTTCTTGATTTTTTTAACCAAAGTCCAAGGGTCTTCGTTTTATAATCCTGTGAGTCTTCGTTGTATAGTTGGGTCTTCGTTTTAGGTCTTAGGTGAGTCTTAGATTTTTGCACCAGAGTAGTATATGTTGTCATAGTAGTATGGATGGCCATTGGGGCACTGGATGTTCCACTTCCAGGATAATATAGATATAACCGCACGGCGGGAATAGATAAGAATTTCAAATCATTCTCCAACACACACGGTCATGTGACTAACATGTGACATATCATGGGATTTTTGTACAAAATGGCGAAACTTTTAGATTATTTATTTTTGTGAAGTCTTGTTTTTCTGTCGACAAACAGTAAAAATCTAATTGTGACTCCTCATGTAGCATACATTTATAAATTATAACATGCGAACAGATTATTCATAACTGTCAGAATGGTTGATGTTATACAATGGATGAACGATCATCTTTATGTGAGTTTTTTTTTGGCAGGCCTACTAGTTTTTTCTAGTGAATAGATAGATTGTTCAGATAGTGCCTGTAAAAAACCCAATTTGCCTGAATATGAAAGTGATTCTAAACGCTTTTTGCCTTTGGCTTATATTAATGATGATATGACAATATTTCAGGTTCCCATATTGGTTGGTATTGTTATTTTATTTTTGATAATTTTCTTGGTAGTATGTTGTATCAGAAGAAGAAGGTAATTTTATATGCATTCGAAAAAAATTATACACAAGTAGCTGTATAGACTGGATAATGGAAAAAATACAAAACAAATTAAAACTTCTATAAGACAAACTACAAAGGGAAAAATTGGTCTTCATTTCCTTTGTAAATAGCTGAATTACAATTTGATAAGGAACTTCTAATAAAAATACCCATTTGTCTCAGAACTCTACTTTGAAATTATGTATGTATAAGGTGGAAGAAATTATATTTCAGAGAAAGGCGTTATACCTATGCTCGTCTGGGAGAATATGACATGGCTGTTAATGAAAAGATGCAAAAAGATAGACAAGAGAAAATGAATGCTGTGAGAGGTTTGATGTTATTTTATCATTTTTTTTTTAGCCCAATTTGTCAGAACTTTTAGTATCGATGATAAAGCTGAACCATTAAAAAATATATACATACTGTCTGAATATAACATTAGACAAACTGTATAAGGTAAGGCCTACATTTGTCGAGCTATGTAAACCAGAGTCCTAAATACTATTTCTTTATACTATTATGTTAATTGTATTTATAGATTCAGCCTATATGAATTGTCAGTTTTATTTGAGATCAAATACACAGTATGATAATGTTCAACAACTTAAAGAATTAGGTGAGTCTTTGTCTGCAAATCTGAACATTTTTTATTGTTTATTGACATAACATAGATGGACACAAAGGACTATGTCATTCAGATGGGACAATTAACCAAGGCCTTGTTAGCTAAAGTACACGTTGAAGATCCCTTTACAATTTGAATTCACACAAAAACTATGATTATGCAGCTGGCAGAGCAATTTTTCAGTGAGTAAATTTTATTCTCATCTGACAATGTATTGTTGTTTTTTTTGTTGCAGGAAGTCGAATTGATAAACATTGGTTTCGCGTAACAGACCGAAGATATCAAAGTGAACGTATACTTAGCTTTGTACCTTATAATCCTAAAATGATGCTCCCATTCACTAAGTCTACTCAAAAAACTTTAAAAGATTTATTTTCTATATTACAAGTAAGTATATACTATAATGTGTATTGAATGTTGCTCATATTTTCATTTTGTCAACTCTGAAATGAGGAATATCTGCAGGTATTTACCACAATGAACTTGAAGTTCTCTATTAGTTTATAGCATCTGACAAATTCCTTGTACACCTTTCATCTGTCCACATGTAACAAATTGTACATCAAAATATCATACATTTTATTGCCTCAATGGGCTGAATATTAGACATGACAATAGCCTTGTGTATTAGACCAAAGTCTAACCCATGTAAAACAAAGATTTATTATTATTATTAAGTCTGCATGTAATAGCTTGATAGAGCGGTCTATTGTTCCAATTCATCACTTTATTTATTCTGTTATTTCAGCACCCTCACATATTTCCAATGTGTGACTTTGATTTCTCACTGGAACAGAAGTTGGTGATATCAGTCCAACCAGTCTCGATAAAGGGCTCATTAAAAGATTTGATATACCAGGTAAAGAAATGTATATTAACTAGTAGTAGTTAGTAAACTGACATAATAAAAATATCTTCCATTAAGAGTGTTGTATTCGTTTACTTTCAGAAGAATAAGTTAAGGAATAGTGCCATATTTGGTATTTGTTAAAGTTTTAAATTTTGCTTTTAGGCCAGATTTACAGATTCATTTTATGAAAAATATAACAGACGATATAAAGGTTTAGAGTTAGGACAAGTACAAATTTTTGGTAAACAAGTATTAGAGGTAATTTAAATAGTTTTAATATGTCAAATATGTTTTTCAATAATTAAAGATGCATTGCCTTGTTTTCGTTTATATATATATATATATATGCCAGTTTGTCTAAAAAGTCTCTAATTAATTTGTAATTAGCCAAGGGAATTCCCTTGATCTACTCAAAAATTTATAAATTTTGCATGTAAACATTATTTCCCAAATTCCTTAATTTTTTCCAAAACAATAATGGAAGAAAACCATTTAAAAACTCAACGAGATGTGGTGGCTCACTTGAACAATAGAATGTAAGACTAAGTAAGAGTGGGGCCTGTTAGGAAACAAAGTTTGATCTTTCATTTGTACAGTTATATTTTCCATAGCCATGAAATTTTAAAATTATTGTATTAGATTGGACAAAAAATAAACTGCTGGAGAATGTTTGGCTTAAATTGACATACCAGCTTTCTAAGTTTATTCACCATGCTCAGTCATAATAGAGCTTCACTTCATGTAATGTTATCAGAAACACAGGACTCAAATCAAGCTTACTAATTGATTCATCTAACAATAAGGCAATGGATCTTTAAGTCTCTGAAAAACTACTATATACCAGTATTGTTCATAATTCTTATTTAAGGGTTTGTTATTCATGTATGAGAAAAGCTTTCCACAACATGGTAGTGTACATTCAGGAAATGTTATGTATGATAATGGTCAGTGTAGGTATGTTAAACATTTAAGATACTATTCACCACTGTCAATCAAATATAACTTAAAGAACAATCAAGCTCAAACAGGATTCATGTTTAACAAGCCACATTGGCAATTACAAAAGTCACAAAAGAATTCAATGGGAAGAAAGAATACTTTATTTTGCTGTCATTATTTTTGGGTCATCTGTTATGTTTTTAATTGTGCTTTACAGATTATCTGGTTATGAGAATTCATTTTTAGGAAACTCATGTCGAGTCCATCCACTAATTAAGAAAAAATTAAAAGATAACAAGGAAGCTCTCGATACCTTATGTTTTGGTAAGTAAAGACCTTGTTTTTCAGACACAGAAATCTAGGTTCATAAAACCTATAGTGTCATTGTTGATAACAAAAAAAGGCCAGAGTGTAGGCTTAAAACTGACCTTTTCTTACAAATGTGTGTGAATAATTTTCTTCTGAAAATATCATTAAAATGTAAATATTAGTTTTGAGTAAAATGGATTTAAGGAAGCTTTAAAGAAGTCAAAGAAGTGATTTTACCAGACTAAATTGTGTATTTTAACTATGTTGTGCAAGTCAGTTCTATAGTTTTCTATTTTCTTGGTGTTAATTTTTATATTTTAAATAGGTCATCTATTATTTGAAATGTGTTGTGGTTATGAACTGGATTCTGCTCACCCTGAACCTCAACATTTAATTGGACATCAATCTCCTCAAATTGTCTCAGTAAGTCTCATTTATTTTGGCCCACAATTAGTAGGTATTCTGCCACCAAAGGAATTGAGTTGAGCCTCAGGGTGAACCTATCTATTTGACAGTGTATATTGTCTTTTGTAGATTTTAAACTTTATATTTGGTGTTGATACTGGTAGATATCCCTCCATTAAACAGGTAAATAGTAACGGTACTGTATTCCTCAGAAAAAGACATGTTCATACAGAACCTGAAACATTTTACTTCATGCTGTTCAATCTTAAGACAACTGTAATATATAGTCTGTGTCCCTGCTTGACAAGTAAACAATGTAGAAATTTAGGATTGGTGCTATGTTTTTGTGAAATCCTTTCATAACATCTACTGTAAGGCTAGAAATTAATGTGTCAACAAATTAATGCGACATTGGGTAAAGAGACTAAAATGCGAGTACAAATTAATGTGATCCGCGATGGGTGTCATATTTGAACTTCATATAATTCACTCTGGAATATGTATTTAAAAATGCGGATACAAATTAAAGCGATCGCGGATAGGTCGCATTTAACGCATTAATTTCTATCTCGCAATAATTTGTAGCCTTACAGTATACCGGTACAAAAATTCCTTTCAATAAAATCTGTACTATCAATATGACAAGCCTTTAAAGATGGGTGGGATTGAAAAATTAACATTTCATTAGAACATTGGTCTCCGAAACAACGGGAAATGTCACACTACACGTCTCAAAGTCAAGTCAGTATTGATTATGTCCACCTTGAGTCCTGGACTGTGACTGGAGGCACATGGCGGATTTGCCTGAGCCTGCCTGACATCTGACTTGTCTGAGATAACTGCTGCATCATCCTGTTGATAGAGATGCATGCGCAGCCCAACGACTCTCTCCCTCTTGATGGCTGTCAAACATGGCATATCTTGTGTTCTTTATGCTGCTGTGATATTAACGTGTCTGATCAGCTGTTTTATACTGTGTTTATGCACGTGCAGAACATGCTAGAGAGGGAAATGTCACTTTCATGAAATTCACGCTTTAATCCGGAAGTGATTATGTGTTCCCAGTATTTTTGTGTTTGGTATGTGCAATAAGAATTAGTATGTTTTCATACTACAAAATTCACTTATTTTCAAAATTATTTTTTACTAAGTTAGTATCATTTCTTTTGGACATAAGTATTATTTTGTAGATAATTGAACATGGTTTCTTCTGTAATGTACGTCTAAATAGTTTAATGACATATAACCCAGCACCTGTAAGTATTGCACTATCAATTATGGTCAATTTTTTTATGATAGGAACTGTTTGTGAAAGTTACTTGTTAAAATCAAATTCAACAAAGCCTATGAAAATATTATTCACTAATTAAAAAAATATCAGAGAACCAAACTGAGAATTCCTGAATTTGAACTTGGTTTTCTTTGATATTGCTTAAAGAGGATCTTGACTTGATTCTTTGAAAGTGTAGTAATATTTAGGCACAGCTTTATGGAACAACAATCACTGGTTAAAGTTTATGCGACGTTTCGGCATGTTTCCCCCTATATATATAACATTGTACTTATTATTTATATAGTTGCCTATCATGTCTTATCATTCTGTGCCTGAGGACGGCGGGGGAAACACACGGAAACGTTGCATAACCAGTGATTGTTGTTCCATAAAGCTGTGCCTATATATTGTTTGTATTATTTAGATTCATCTGAATCAAGCTATGAAGTCATTGTTAAAGGTGGTAAGAAGTGGTAAATCACTAAAAACAAGGTAAGAAAGGTGGCTTTACAAATAACGCGATTTGAGAGTGAAAGAAGATTAAATTTTTTTGTTGGCCCAAACTGTTATACACCGGTGCCAGTGCCTAACAGGAAAACATACTGCTATCTCATATCTTGTACAAACTACGTTGCAAAAAAAAAATTAATAGGCCTAGATACAATTTTCTCCATTCAGGAGACTAGAAAGTAAAACGATGGTAAACATTTAGGATTCGATTTTTTCAGCCGAAGGCCGGTCTTATTTTTATTTTAATTGTTCATACATTCATACAATGTTGGTATTATAATTTAAAAGAAAAGATTGCCTGATAAAAAACGAATCCTATATTTTCAAAAAACTGCTATATATATATGTCAATAATAGGCCTAGACGGAATGAATCGGCTACCAAGTACTATTCATCAATGCCATTATATTAGCTTGAGTTTCATCGGAGTCGCTAGGCCTATCACTATCACAATCAAGGGACATAATCATGATAGACATACTGATGCAAATTTTAAAAACAAGAATTTTTGGATTTGATTCTAAAATCACTTCTAGTTATAAAAAAACACAACGTATTTAATATTTAAAATCATTTCCTATGTCCTTTAATGTTATTTATTTAAGAAAACAATCTGAATCATCACGGAAAAAATCAATATCACAAGTGGATTCTACAGGTTCTTCAAAAACCAAAGAAGTAATTAGTAAACAGAGTTCTAGTTCTGTTCCTGTAGCACCACCCCCACCACCACCAGCTGCTCCAGCTATGTCAACACCTGTCAATACTTCAACCAACTCCAGCTCAACTCGAATGGCTCTATTAACAGATATACAGAAAGGTACTGGTTTAAAGAAAACGCAAACAAATGATAGGAGTGCACCACGTGTCTGATTATAAACAGCATATATTTTTTTTTGTAGTGTAGTATTTAATACTTCTTTAGACTAATTTAATCTACAAATTGCCATATTTTATGATAATTCGATATTTTATGACAATGCTATATTTTGTGATAATGCTATGTTTTGTGTTCACCAAAGTCAAATTGAATTTTCTAGGAAAATTAAATGTTGCAATACTTTAATACAATAAACCTCATATATTTTATTGATTGTGAATTAAAATCACTTGTTTAGTACATTATTTCAAGAGATTTATATTTATTGTAGAAGATCTGGCCAACAGATTTTTAAGAATAAGGTTATTTTAATATTTCTTGATATTCATCTAATAATGACTTCAAGATATATCTACTCTAATGAATGAATTGGTTGTTATTATTATTATTGTTATGAAATAATTCAGGTATAACTTGGAAGGTATACATATTTGGTTGTCCTGAAAAAATAAAAGCTCATATTGTACTGACTCATTTATCCAGTAATGTTCAATGATAGAATTGTTATATTGAATATATAGAAAGGTGTCTGGTCTGGTTTGTGAATAAATGTATCAAATCTATCTTGTTGGCTGTGAAAATTATATAGTTTTTATGAAATTCTTTAATTTAAACAATAGTTAACTTGCTAGTTTCATGAACGCTTGTATAATTTGTCTGTTTGCCCACTATCAAATGAATTGAGATAGTTTTAAAACAAAATGATATTTAACTACTTGTACTTTTAATCAAATAGTCTTTATTGAAATTGTTTGTTAGTTTTATACTATTTTGAAATATATCCCAGGATTTTCAATATTGTTTTTTTTTTTTAAATCAAGAGTCCTGATTCAAGACTTTATTCAAATGATTTCAAATCTCATTTTATACTCCAAATAATAGTAGTGACACCTATGTCAGTCTATCAGTCCGCAAATTCTCTAGAAGGCACAATCAGTTTGTCATTTCATCCAAACTCAGTTGTTTATTATAACATGAGGAAGAACTCTATTGAAATAGAAAAGATAGTTTGCCAGCCAAAATAACATATGCCCACTGGCCACTGTCAGAAATAAATAACAGAGTATTTAATGACTTAAAAACCAATTTTTTCATATTTAAACTCATGTTGATATTTCATTAGATAATAACATACTGAGATTCATCAAGATTAAAACTGGAACTTCTATCCTATCTACCGGTATAGGCCAAATTTGATTCATTTTTATTAAGTCAAGGTTAATTTAGTATTGAATTGAATTTGTTTACCAATATCAATATATACATGCATACCAAAATTGGATAAAAACTGTAGCCTCTATGCTATCTATAAACCAAAATCGATGCCAAAAAGGGTTCATGAGAGATAACTAAAGTCAAACACAGTCAAATAAATTCTTATTCATCATTTTACTAGTTTTAGATATTATAAAAGTCTACAGTTGTTATCTGATCAATTGCAGGCATTGAACATAGATCAACTTTATATTTGATATCTCATTCAAGATAGAAATTTTAGGACCACTCAATGGTTGTCAGAAATTGTACTTGAATTTATGTAAACTGTATTGTGTCTGCAATGTAAGGATGATTATACAATTTATAAATGTAAGATTATTAGCAGAACAGCCATTTGCTTGGGGGGATAATACTTTAAATCCTGTATCCACACTAATGCTTGTTATATGAAAACAATTAGTAACACATGGCTGGTTACTAACCTATTTGAACAACTAACAGTTGACCAAGTACACTTGACGTAATTACTTTAATACCATATTAGTACTGGCTCTCGGTCAGGAGATCAAGGAAAGGGATAAAGGTGGACAACCAACAGGGCGAGATGACCTGATAACATTGGTTTGGGTCATTCGTCATTTACTCTATGTAATTCAGATGTAAACTTAAAATATGGCTGCCTTTGAACAAGGATTAAGTTTTCAATTAATTCTGTTATATTTTTATCAAGGTAATAATTTTCAGTTATATTTCGTTTTTTTTTTTAGCTGAACTGGATAGAATATTAAGAATTAATCACATCAAATCACATTTAAATCAATAGAGGTTTATTAACATTTGGAGATTATGCCAAAATTTGATAAGAAATACATCAGCCATCCCAAGTAGTTTATATTTCTATATTTGCAGATTTAGTGCAATGTACAAAATGTAAATTAACAGGTCCATTAGTTTCTTATACAACATGTCGTTATGGTTGTTGCAATGAAACATCATCTCAACACATTTGCTGTGATGAACCCAGGTAAGACATTAACACATTTATAGGTCTTTCATGATTGATAAGTGATATAATATAATATAATGATATTAGGCCTCAATATACTTGATTTTTCTATGTTATTCATTTTGACTTCTAAAAGTATTAAAATTATTAAAATATAACAGCTCATCCATTTCATATTTCATGTTTAATAGTGGAAAATTTTGAAAAAGTAAGTAATGTGTTACATGGTTACAATTTTAATTTGCAATTTTGTTAACTGTATGCTAGAAGTTATTATTATTTCAGTTTAACAGATGAAATGATATGGGGCTTAGTAATATGCTTAGCTATTATATTTCTTATTATTGGTTGTATTGTTTATATTGGATGTAGAAAGAACAAGAAAAATCTAAATAATGGACTATTTTTATCAACTAATCTTTCATGCAGTATGTAGTTCTCACATTTCATTTTCTAACAAGATCAGAAATAATGTGTCAAACTTCCATCAAGAAATTACAAGACTTGATAGATTTTTAGGAAACTTGGTGACATTTATATTGTCAAAAAAAAATATTTTATCATTCAAGTCTGTATGATTTTTTGCACAATGGTTAGATTTGACGCCATTTTTCGATAAACGTTTTTTGAGTTATTGCACTTGACTTAGCCAAAACGCGTCAAAATTGGCTTGTGAACGCGATAGAGACTATAGTTTTCATCAGATTTAAATGAAACTTGCTGTGATCATTTATATTGATGAGATCTTGGGGAAGTTCGAAATTGGTGATTTTTCGATGAATGGTTTTTGAGTTATTGCACTTGACTTAGTCAAAACACCTCAAAATGGCTTGTGAAAGCAATAGAGATCACAATTTCCATTTGATTTGAATGAAACTTTCTTATATCATTAATATTGATGAGATCTCGGACAAGTTCAAATTGGCGATTTTTCAACGAATGGTTTTTGAGTAATTGCACTTGACTTAGCCAAAACGCGTCAAAATTGGCTTGTGAACGCGATAGAGACTACAGTTTTCATCAGATGTGAATGAAACTTGCTGTGATCATTTATATTGATGAGATCTTGGACAAGTTCTAAATTGGTGATTTTTCGATGAATGGTTTTTGAGTTATTGCACTTGAATTAGTCAAAACGCCTCAAAATTGGCTTGTGAACGCGATAGAGATCACAATTCCCATTTGATTTGAATGAAATTTGGTGTTATCATTTATATTGATCTTGAACAAGTTTGATCGTGACTATTTTTGGGTGAACGCTTTTTGAGTTATTGGCCTTGACTAAGTCAAATTGCGTCGAAATAGACTTGTGAACACGATAGAGACAACAGTTTTCATCTGATTGGAATGAAATTTGGTGTGATCATTGAAGTTGATGTCATCTTGGTCAAGTTCAAAATTAACATTTCGATATACTGTTTTTGAGTTATTGCACTTGACTTAGTCAAAACACAGCTTGTGATTGCGATAGACAATACAGTTTTCATCTGATTTTAATGAAATTTGTTGTGAACATTTATATTGATGAGAACTTGGATTAGACCTAAATAATCTTAGAGTTTTTGCCTGTGTTAAAACAGAAAATATATTTTAAAGTGGGCGTATCTTGCTAGGCAACCACTTGTTCTTGTCTGTAGAGCACTAAAAGCCTCATGAAGTTCTATTATTAATTCTGAAGATAATTGCAGTTCACAACTTATCTTTTTCTAATGCAGTACAATGTATACGATCACATTCTATTGTGAATATTTCAGGTTACGTTACTAGTAGTGTTGTCCCTTCTCAGAGTTGTGAATCCTCATTAAATGTTCAGTTTTATGAACTATCAATACCTCAAACTGCAGTACCTCGACCACCTGGACCTATGTATGATGATTTACCACCATCTTATGAATCAGTTGTTGGCGTACAACACGCTTTGTAGACTGTGTATGGTTTCTTATTTTGAGAAGTCATCAAATCAAAGATGCTATTTTAGTAATTCCAAAATTGCTAATTTCAGTGGACATAACCATTAAGAATAAAATTACTGCCATGCAAACAATAATATAATCTTAGCAATGGTATGATGTTGTGAGTTGAATTGAGCATTGCTTTCTGGTATACTAAAATTTAAGACCTATTAGATATAAATCACATGTTGACCATCAACATTTATGCAATAAGAATTGCTCTTATATTCAAATATTTACATTTCTATTGTATGAACTGTGACAATGATGCTATTACATGTGTCAAAGCAATCTAAGATTAGTTGCAAATTCGTTAGCATTTTTGATTTCAGCTCAAACATAATACATGCATCATTTATCACATGATCAATCGGAGTTACACTCCTAAAATGCTAATGAGTCTGAACATTTAATTCTAAAATAATATCTGAATTTTTTTCCTATCTGACAGTTGCCATCCTTGATCTTGTTCTGACAAATATTGACCTTATAGAATAAAAATTTGTAACAATTTAATGTGTGGGCGTATATAGTCGTCGCCCCTGTCTGTCGATGAAACTTTGTGGAGTGTTTGTAATCACCTAATGATGAACCTCATTAAAAATCATACCATTTGAAAAATATTTTCTATGAGTTATTGCCCTTGTCAACTCTCACGCATTTGGGGTGAGTCTCACGCTTTATTGACAAATGTCACGCTCTCATGCCGCCAATGAATCATCTCACGCTTATCGTATGGCACTTAATCAAAAAATTAAAAAGCCCATGAATTTGCATTCACGTTTATAAAACTTGAACATCTCAATGAACTAAGTACTAAAACGATGTCTTTCCGAATGATTCGGCTTTTTCCCTGAACTGTTTGATTATAGAGTTAGAACAAAATATTTCAAAGTGCTGTAAGTTCTGTTAATAAATCAGAAATAAAGAAAAATTTCAATACAGTAAGGAGAATGAAAATGATTTGCAAGCAACAATGTAAACATAGAAGGCTACATTCCAAATAATGCAGACTAATTGGTCATTATATTGGTTATTATATCAATATTAGATCAAATTATCAGTAAAGACAAGTCACATCTTATCAATTTTTTTTTTTTTTTCCAATGTATTGCCCCATTGGCTGAATGTGAGACCGGACCATGTCCTTGTGTATTGGGCCTAATTCTGACCCATGTAAAATAAAGAGTTTATTATTATAAGAATTAACCATAAAAGGACAACAGAACATGTTGAAACCTTATGTGTTTTTTTGTAACCTTATTAAAGAAGTGTGTTTCTTCCATATTACTGTCTTGTGTTTATTATTTGTACCCCTTACTTCTAAATGTATTACAGACTGACCCTACTAACAACTCCTCCATTAAAATCCTAAATTAGTCCAACCCCAATTAAACCTCAAAATCTGTTTACCAAATACTCCTACAATTTCATATGATAGCAACATCATTTTTTAGTCAACATTGGATTGATTAAATGGTGAAAAAGGCAAATAGGAAATTTGTCATCTAGTTTGCATTTTAATCATAGTTTGTCTCTGCATCAGTATATTTTAGAAGAGCACACCTTCACAGTCATATTGTTGGTGATTACCAGGGACTCAGATATAATCCACGAGCCTATCATAAATATAGCGTCTTATATACATATACCATTATAACTTAAAGGAGCATTCTGGTTTTTTGTAGATAAGATATTTTTTTTATCAAATCAAACTTTGTGTAGTACTCTTCATTTTTAATTAACTCTTAAAAAAAAATTCTGTTTGATTTAGTAGATAGATAAGTGTAAATAACATATTTTAGAAATATTTTCAATTATAATATTATTTTATTTGAAGATGAAAATTTTGATATGATATTTCTAATAATTTCTCAATGAGTTTAACTTAATTTAAATATATAGGAATTGTGAACTTTACAGAAGGATGGATAAATTATTTTGCTTTGTTGCAAATCCAACATATACCCATTTGTATTATTCTATGTAACTAGACCCTTCCCTGCTTATTTCAAACTTCTCATTTCATCAACCTAGTTAATACACAACTATAGGAATGATTTTTTTATGGTGTCTGTCCATTTCACCCCTTTCTAAGTTCCACCCCCAGCTTCCCCATTTACCCATTTTAAACCAGTTGGAAATCCAACATATACCCAGATGTATCTCACATTATTCTATGTAACTAGACCCTTCCCTGCTTATTTCAAACTTCTCATTTCATCAACCTAGTTAATAGACTGACACACAACTATAGGAATGATTTTTTTATGGTGTCTTCCCATTTCACCCCTTTCTCAGTCCCCCCCCCCAGCTTCCCCATTTACCCATTTTAAACCAGTTGGAAATCCAACATATACCCAGATGTATCTCACATTATTCTATGTAACTAGACCCTTCCCTGCTTATTTCAAACTTCTCATTTCATCAACCTAGTTAATACACAACTATAGGAATGATTTTTTTATGGTGTCTTCCCATTTCACCCCTTTCTCAGTCCCCCCCCCCCTTTCCAATTTACCCATTTTTACCCCCACATTCAAGGTATAAACCAAGTTGCCAGTTCTGTCTATTTCACTATGGATATTTAGAACCTCTTATAACAACTTGGTGATAATAATTCAAATTTGGGACATGAATACAGCAGGATTAGTTTCTGTCAACTAGGATTTGAACTAACTCAACTTGCTAACCAGGAACTAGAGATTTTGCTTACTCCAAGGTAGGAGAACATGCAGAGATGTCAACAGCTTTCATCACAATGTCCTAGATAGTTTAATCAATTGCTAACCAGCAATAGATGATTTTGCTTACTTCAAAGATCAAGGCCAGAAGGCTCTTAATGACCATCTGTTGATACCAAGACCCAAAGCTTGTTGAATTAGCTCCTAAGCCTCTTTTGGGCTTCTTTATTGTTATTTTATGATCCTTATAGACTGTCCTAGATGTCGTAGACTAAGACCAAGCCCACACACCTGCCTGGTTTAATCTCCAGAATCTACTTTCTACCCTTCAGTGGATCCTAAATAATGATTTGGTTACACTAACTGTAAACTCTCAAAAGGTCTAGAACTTAAATTAGTTGAATCACAATCAATTATAAATAAGATTTTCTTTTTAATTGTGATAAAATAGGCTTTCTTCTAAAGTCATTTGTCAGCTAAACCATTCAGTCCTTAAACATATTCAGTTCAATAACTGACAACCTTGTTTTAAAATTCAAGCAAACTAATAACTTCAAGACAAACTAAATATCTTGGTATCAAAGATTAATCTTGATCAATGTTATATGTTTGAAATCGATATACCCAGATGTATCTCACATTATTCTATGTAACTAGACCCTTCCCTGCTTATTTCAAACTTCTCATTTCATCAACCTAGTTAATAGACTGACACACAACTATAGGAATGATTTTTTTATGGTGTCTGTCCATTTCATTCCTCTCACAGTTTTACCATTTACCCATTTTTACACCCCCCTCCCCCTCCCCCTATTTTGGGGATCAGATAATAAATAAACCAAGCCTATAGCATGGATATTGTTGCGCTAACTAAAAGATACAGTCATAAATTAACTACAAAAACATCCGTCTTTTCAAATATACCAAGGTTTGGTGCATTCAATGTACACCTACGAAGTGCCATAAATCCTCTAATTTTTTGCAGAAGTTTTTCGGAGTCTACCCCAGCCATATCTGTCCTAAATAGCTAACAGAGGCTGGGAATAGAGTCAGCAAGTTTTGGACTAGTCTAACAGAAAAGAGTTTATTTGAAATCTAAAATAATGGTTTACAGTAACTGAAGCTGAATTTCTGTTTTAATGCACCAAATGGTTAACTGACTAAATTTTTATAACTTCATAAAGTTTTTTTTAATACAATAACAGTGAAAGTTTATTTGTTAGTGTAACCAAATGAAGGGAAGACATTCAAGGTATAAACCAAGTTGCCAGTTCTGTCTATTTCACTATGGATATTTAGAACCTCTTATAACAACTTGGTGATAATAATTCAAATTTGGGACATGAATACAGCAGGATTAGTTTCTGTCAACTAGGATTTGAAGTAGCTCAACTTTCAGGACTGTGACCAAGGTAGGAGAACCTGCAGAGATATCAACAGCTTTCAGGACAATGTCCAAGGTAGGAGAACCTGCAGGGAAGTGTAGGCTACAGCTTTCAGGAAAATGTCCTAGATAGTTTAACCAATTGCTAACCAGCAATAGATGATGTTGCTTACTTCAAAGATCAAGGCCAGAAGGTTCTTATTGACCATCTGTTGATACCAAGACCCAGAGCTTGTTGACTTAGCTCCTATGCCTCTTTTGGGCTTCTTTATTGTTATTTTATGATCCTTATAGACTGTCCTAGATGTCGTAGACTAAGACCAAGCCCACACACCTGCCTGGTTTAATCTCAACCAGAATCTACTTTCTACCCTTCAGTGAACAATGATCCTAAATAATGATTTGGTTACACTAACTGTAAACTCTCAAAAGGTCTAGAACTTAAATTAGTTGAATCACAATCAATTATAAATAAGATTTTCTTTTTAATTGTGATAAAATAGGCTTTCTTCTAAAGTCATTTGTCAGCTAAACCATTCAGTCCTTAAACATATTCAGTTCAATAACTGACAACCTTGTTTTAAAATTCAAGCAAACTAATAACTTCAAGACAAACTAAATATCTTGGTATCAAAGATTAATCTTGATCAATGTTATATGTTGGAAATCGATATACCCAGATGTATCTCACATTATTCTATGTAACTAGACCCTTCCCTGCTTATTTCAAACTTCTCATTTCATCAACCTAGTTAATAGACTGACACACAACTATAGGAATGATTTTTTATGGTGTCTGTCCATTTCATTCCTCTCACAGTTTTACCATTTACCCATTTTTACACCCACCTCCCCCCTATTCTTAGGGATCAGATAATAAATAAACCAAGCCTATAGCATGGATATTGTTGCGCTAACTAAAAGATACAGTCATAAATTAACTACAAAAACATCCGTCTTTTCAAATATACCAAGGTTTGGTGCATTCAATGTACACCTCAGAAGTGCCATAAATCCTCTAATTTTTTGCGGAAGTTTTTCGGACTCTACCCCAGCCATATCTGTCCTAAATAGCTAACAGAGGCTGGGAATAGAGTCAGCAAGTTTTGGACTAGTCTAACAGAAAAGAGTTTATTTGAAATCTAAAATTACAGTAACTGAAGCTGAATTTCTGTTTTAATGCACCAGATGGTTAACTTACTAAATTTTTATAACTTCATAAAGTTTTTTTAATACAATAACAGTGAAAGTTTATTTGTTAGTGTAACCAAATGAAGGGAAGACATTCAAGGTATAAACCAAGTTGCCAGTTCTGTCTATTTCACTAAGGATATTTAGAACCTCTTATAACAACTTGGTGATAATAATTCAAATTTGGGACATGAATACAGCAGGATTAGTTTCTGTCAACTAGGATTTGAAGTAGCTCAACTTTCAGGACTGTGACCAAGGTAGGAAAACCTGCAGAGATATCAACAGCTTTCAGGACAATGTCCAAGGTAGGAGAACCTGCAGGGAAGTGTAGGCTACAGCTTTCAGGAAAATGTCCTAGATAGTTTAACCAATTGCTAACCAGCAATAGATGATGTTGCTTACTTCAAAGATCAAGGCCAGAAGGTTCTTATTGACCATCTGTTGATACCAAGACCCAGAGCTTGTTGACTTAGCTCCTATGCCTCTTTTGGGCTTCTTTATTGTTATTTTATGATCCTTATAGACTGTCCTAGATGTCGTAGACTAAGACCAAGCCCACACACCTGCCTGGTTTAATCTCAACCAGAATCTACTTTCTACCCTTCAGTGATCAATGATCCTAAATAATGATTTGGTTACACTAACTGTAAACTCTCAAAAGGTCTAGAACTAAAGTTAGTTGAATCTAAAGCCATTTGTCAACTAAACCATTCAGTCCTTAAACATATTCAGTTCAATAACTGACAACCTTGTTTTAAAATTCAAGCAAACTAATAACTTCAAGACAAACTAAATATCTTGGTATCAAAGATTAATCTTGATCAATGTTATATGTTGGAAATCGATATACCCAGATGTACAAATTAAGGAAAGAATTTTATGGTGTCTTCCCAGACCACCCCTTTTCACTGTACTCCTTCCCTATTCTTATTTCAATTATTTCCCATTTAACCCTTTCTCAATTTTCCCCTTGCCCCTTCCCCATTTACCCATTTTGGCCAAACCCCTCCCCCCTCCAATCACTTTGATTATACCTTCCCATATAGCATGCCTAACCAGAGAAAAATATCTTATATATTATGATTAAAGAATAATATTCTATAAATCTATAGATTTTGGCCTGTATTCAACAACAAAGATTAAAGGTACAGTATGTGACATTTTAATATAAAAAATGTTATCATTTATACTTCTATTATTCTGCAATATACTACCGGGTATTTATGTATCTACAACCTGAATTTGTTTTAATAGGGTTAACATAAAAAGTGTTGAACAAATTCAACTAATTTGTGTCTAATCCTTTTCCTATTAAAATAGGTTTTATGCATGAAATAATAGGGTTACCAGATATGTGTCGAAGCCAACCGGGACATTGAGCACCAAAGGTGCCAAGGCGAAGTGCCGCAGAGTGGCAATAGTGTGGAACAGCTGGAGGCGCCATAGGCGCCGGAAGAATGGAGGGTGTGGGTTTTTTTTTTTTCAAAATTGGTGATAAAAGCGAGCGTGTCAAAGTGAGATTTGCCTTATTTTATACTAATATAAATGGGGTTCTCAAGGTTTGATTGAGGCATAATATGCCGGAAAAAAATGTTTTTTAACCTTGAAGATACATTTTTAAAGTGAACTGAACTACTGACCGATATCATAAGACAAGGAATGTGTGAAATGAAAGCTTATTACACGAATTTGAATCTGAGATGAAAACGTGTACCAACAAATGTAAGTAAATAACAACAACTGTGATTGAAATTAAAGTTTTATTGTTTCATGTTGTTTTAGTTCTAGTAAGATCATAATTAGTGTGAGCTGTTAATAAAGACTAAAAGTAACTGCGTGCTTCTAGGCTAGGTCACCATGTCCCCAATTATATGTTATTTACGATGACTTGTCCGATGAAAAACAAGGTCAAAACATTAGGATTGTTTATGCACCAACTGACCTGTGCACTTTGGGTGCCCCTTTTCACCACCAAATCAAAATAATTTAGGCAGATTTTGAAATGAATCATCGATAAGGCGTCATAAAACATTTGTATATTTATTTTTTTTATACAAAACTAGATCAAGAATCTTTCATTTCTACCAAACTGGGACATTTAGGAACAAAATAGTTTCCGGGACGGGACGCCTGATTTTGACCTAAAAACCGGGACTGTCCCGTTTTTTCCGGGACGTCTGGTTACCCTACAAGATTTAATATATTGTAGACAACATTCATTTTGAAAATTGTACATGACAGTTTAAAGTTAAAATTGTTGGTAAAAGTTCTGAAATTTTGACTTTTTAAAAAAGTTTTATAGCACATTTTTGTAAGACTTTGAGCATTGGTGATTTACATGATGTCATTTGCTTGGTTACCTCCTCAAATGGCTGAAATTAACTCTGTAAGCTAGTAAACTAGGAATACAAACTCATAATAAACTGGAGCTCATTTCATGCCTGTGGTACATGTTTCAACTTATCAGGCCATGCTAGGTGATCAACTTTTAGCATTTTAGCACAGAACCCTCACAGAAAAGTGCATGCATTGTTTTATATGAAAATGATCATTTTGTGAACTTTATACTGAGCAATGTATTGTGTATGGCATATGTATAATGAAGGCCTATTGTGTTTGTGATATGTATTATGTTTGGGATATGTATTATGTTTGGGATATATGTAATATTTTTGGGATATGTATTATGTTTGGGATATGTAATATTTTTGGGATATGTATTATGTTTGAGACATGTAATATTTTTGGGATATGTTTTATGTCTAGGAAATGTATAATGTATTGGGTTTGGGATATGTATACTATAGTGTATCAGCTATTATAGTGTATTCGATATTGGATATTATAGTGTATTAGATATTGGATATGTATAATGTGTATTTGTTAGAAGATTTCTTGTCTTACCTGACACTACCATTCTCTACTTCTGGATAAGAACATTTAGTTTGTAGATG
Source organism: Nipponacmea schrenckii (assembly GCA_030562195.1). Lineage (NCBI taxonomy): Eukaryota > Metazoa > Mollusca > Gastropoda > Lottiidae > Nipponacmea > Nipponacmea schrenckii. The sequence goes on from JAUJPP010000005.1 coordinate 23,153,889, forward strand.
ACATCTTAACAACTGAGATCACTGGAAATAAAAATTTAATGTGCTACTATATTGAAAACTGAAATTATGTGTGTATTATAAAATGGTATGTCTATCAGGAAATTAAAGCTTAATTTAAAGCTTCAATTTCCACTATTTTAACATAGGCCATAATTCCTACCTATAATAGAAAAAGGATATGTCAATGCCAACAGCAAATTTGACATTAACAATTTTTTATCTTCCACAGTATATCTATATCCAGCATCAAAATAGGCCTCCGACAATTTTTTTAACAGGCAAATGTCAGAAGAATATGAACACATTTACAATTCCCAATTGACGATGGTTGTTCTACATTTGTTAAATTCAATGTAATATTTATGAATTTAATTATCAGCTCTATCTTCATCCTGTATTTTTTGCTCAGTTTGTGTTGACATGAAAAAATAGAAATAGAAATTCTCAAATCTCTCGCTTCTTATGTGGCGAAAATTCCAATAACAACATGATTACTAAATAAGGTAAATATGGAGATTTGTTTTTGAGGGTAGGTCAAATGGCATAAATCTACTCTACTAAACTGTTTCAAGTTCATGGTTGAAATTCATTAATAAAGCCAAAATGCTCAACTCATCTATAGAAATTTACAATCTACAATCATGAAAACCTACCCCAAAATTTCAAATATTTTGCTGAGATCCTTGCAGTATGAACTCGCTGCAATATTTGAATTGGTTGAAACAGTAGAATGGATTAAAAGTGTTCAGTTATAGCTCACCTGAACTGTTGAAGGATAGATTGGTTAGTGATAGGACTTCAGAGAACCGGTTTGATTCTAATAAAAACTGATACTGATAGTTGAAGTACTTAACCTCTGATTGGCTTTCTTAGTTTTGATCCAATCTGAATGATAACTTTATTTACTGGGTTGAATATCTGATTCAATCAAACAGGTTTAAATGAGTTCAAGTGGTGAACATTGTTCAGATGAGAATGTTATTTGGTTCAAATCCAATTTGGCCACTATTTCCTAACCAACTGTTGACATGAAGAATATATTTTCTTATTTAACTTTAAGAACTCTAGTTCTAACGCTTAAGGAAAAGTGATAAATACAATCCAAATTGCCAGTAGTGATAAGGTAGACCTGATAAAAATTTTGGAGGGAGGGGTAGAAGTTCCCTATAATAATATGTGACCTATGAGGAAGGATAATCTTACCCTTTCCACATCACCCAACTCATCCTTTATTATTATAATTTGCTTATTTATCTGAAGGTCCAAGATCCAATTTTCACTCCAAAAATGGAGACAATATCAATAGATTATGTTAAGCTTGTGTAATGGCAACAAAACGACCAGATAAAAACCCTAGAGAAGCTATTCCTATTTTTTGTTCTATGAAGGATGGGGATTAAGCAAATTAACTGCTCTAAAACACGAAAGATAATTCCTTTCACTCATGTCTCCCTTTTTTTTATTATTATATAACTTTTAAATCAGCCATCTAAAATTTTACACACATCACCATCAATTTTATCCAGTACTGTAACGCTGTAAGTGTTGGATACTTTCTTGCACATCAGGCTTTTATACAGTGAGTTGACTGGAGAAGGTATTCCAGTTGCATAGCCAATTAATTGCAATGGACAGCATTTAAATGTGAAACTCATCTCAGGGCCATTTTAATATGGTTTGCGGATAATTTTATGAACAACTGACCCGAGACAGAAAGAATTGAATATGCATCTAAAAGATGTTTTGTAATGTAAAGGAAATGGGAGCATTTTTAGCAGCAATATCAACAAAAACAACAAAAGCTTCGAATTTTATAAAAAATTTTAGTAAATAATCTGGTGCATACATATACAAAATATCAAAACAAATATTAACATGAAAGGGACCGTTAAATATTTTTTCAGTTTGTTCATTGAACAGATTAATTTCTTGATTCTACAAACAGATCTCTCAGAGTATTTTACAGAAAAATATTATGCCATACAGGTTGTTGGAGAAGTGGAAAACACTGAACCATTCAGATCTCAAATAGATAATTCTCATTCTAAACTGTTCCATAATGTTAATTTAATAGATAAGCAACAATGAATTTGCACTTGCATCCTTATACTACGTATTATCAAAGATAGGCTATTTAAGGTAAGAGCCAGACTTCATTATGTCTGTTTAACAACTGAAATGGACTATTGTAACCAGCAGTGATAAAGTAAGATTTATCAAATGATGTTCCATTTAAATATTTGATCAATTTCTGTGTTTCCTCTATATAATCTTTTTCTTCAGTTATATAACCAGGGAAAGACCTGTAAAAACAACCCAAGATCAGATTTCAATTACTTATAAGACAGCCTGCAAATAGCAAAAACAAAATTTTTTCCAGGATAAAAAAGGATAAACTTTGGCAAATTCAAACTTTGTCAACTTAACAAATGTCCATGATCTTATCCAAAATTCAATGAAATCTGAAGCGTCAATTGTGCTCACACACAAAATTTATCCGTTCTCGGAATGGTTCAGTAATTTAAACGGTCAAGCGTTCTCAGAACGGTTCTCACAGCACTTGATAAATTGTGTCGAGAACGGATTAATCATCTAGAAAAATCTCCATTAGTTTTCCACAATCAAGGACTATGACTCCACAACAATTCATTGGAAAATTCATAAAAATTATCAGTTTCAACTCACCTAACAAAAGCTTTAAACTTTTGATACGGTTTAATGTAAACTGTAGAGTCTTTTGCTTTAGGTGGATCAGAAACTGAATTTGAAACATAAAAAGCCATAGTAAAGTTGTTATCACAAGCTGGACCCTGACCTGGTATTAGCCTCATCAAAACTGGTGCTGTCATTTTTATTTTCTCATCTGAAAAATAAATAATTTCATTAAGTAACAACTAGATACTATAAATCATATTCTAGTCAAAGAGACAGTCAACCACTGTATTTTTAATTGATGAAATTGTAAAACAAAATGTACTTATTGGACAGGTAATACTGTAAATTAAGTGGTGGACTGGTTGGCTCAACTAAACTACATGTACATAATATATATGATTATAATTTTGGTATTTTGTCTAATCACTTCATTCATACAGTATGCCATAGGCTGATGCTTTTTTTGAAGAATGAACTTTATATTCTTCTATGATGGAAAAGTCATTAAAAAATGGAATGAATCAATTAATAACACTAAAAAGATTCAATTGCTTAAAAGTAAATAAATTGTCAGCTTTTATTCTGAAAATCAAACACATACCTTTGACATTATTGCCGTCTATATAATGAAATAACTTCATAAACATTTTTTCTTTAGCCTCCTGATAATTGACTCCCAGCATCTCTGTCATTACCCATTTAGATGATTCATATTGACGAATTTGATATTTGTCCTTAAAATATAACAGTTCATGGTTATAATAAAGTTATAAAATACAGACTTCCATCTTTATCAATCCATATGACATATGTTTTCTTTTTATTCTTGTACACTTATTTAATGCAAATATCATCTGTTTTCTTATCCATTTCAAAGACCATAAAGATAAGTTTGCATGCATAAAAGACATTTTTCCCCAAAGATGTACTAAAACAATTCATAAGCTAATTTGAAGCAGGAAAAAGAACAACTAGATCCCCAGGCTTCGCGAGGTTCTGACGCAGTGCGTAGCAGTTTTGATATACGCTTTAAAACTACCCCACAAAGTGTCTGTAGAACACTAACATTATTTTACAGAGTATAAGTGGTTTTATTTTAAAGCATAATTGGTTCGCTGAAACTAGTGTCATGTAGATCGCCCAAACGCATAATTCAACAAACAGTTTTTAACGATGAAATTCGCAATTTTCAAATGGTGATAAAACGGAAAGTATACATCGTACATCAAAATATAATATATCAATGGATAGATCTTTTCGAGAGCTATCACATTTGTGCAGCTTACAAGGTCACCAAAGGTCAAGGTTACAATATACGACCATTCGAAGTTTTAATATATTACTTTCGGTAAAAATATCAAAATCAAAATTCAAAAATCAGTTTCCAAATATAATTCTGGAATCGATAAAACAATCTATAGACATTAAAATTACACGAATCGTAGCATCTCCAGAGGTCCAATTTCGATTTAAAGAAAATTACGCACAGTTAGCAGAGAAGAAAATATAAAATTTCCAAATATTAAAAAGCGCATTTTTGGTGGAAATATTTGGTTTAATATATCATTACAAAGAGCAGATAAACCCTAATAAGATTCAATATAAATATTTGTTATTTATAAATAAATTCACGTGACAGAGCTCGTTAAAAATAAAAATTGCAAATTTCAATCGGCTATAAAACCGGAAGTTATCATCGGACAACACAAATGAACATATCAGTGGACAGATATCATCAAGGAGAATAAATCATGTTCAGGTCACACGGTCACCAAAGGTCAAGGTCACAAAATATGGGCCTTTAAAGTTTTTGACATTACCAAAAATATTAAAATGGAAATAAAAGAAAATCCAAATCCAAATTCAAAAATCGGCTCCCAAATAAGGTTGCGCAATCGACTTTAGTCATTAGATACGTAAAAATAACGAAAATCGCTTTATCCCCTGAATTTGAATTTTAAAATTTACAAAAGTTTGACGTTTCAATATGGCGGCTTATTGTTTGCTTCCGGTCTGGATTTTTTCATCTTCGTTTTTTTTGTATGACTATTTCTAGCATATTGCAAAAAGAATTTTTGAAATATCTTGAAAATTCCGGAAATTGATTTTTAAATTTTAAAAGCGAATAACTTCAAAACCGGAAGTGATTTCGAAAATTTAAAAAATAGATTTTAATTGCATTAATCGTGTCTATCTACCTGTAAGTTTTCGGATGCATCGGAATAAAATTGTAGAAGTTGAAAAAAACGCAAAAATGAAATAAAAAAAGTCAGCTACAAAAGTAATGAAATAAGCAGTTTAAAACTGCAGTTATGTAGCTAGCAGTTTAAAGAAGCTAGCAAAAGAAGCTAGCAAAAGACGTTCTGTCAAAATCAGATGATAAATAGAGGTAATAAACAGCAATAACCAAAAAGCCGCCATTGCCCACAGCTCGTTTACGGTTGCTGTAAATGACGTCATTTTACATTTAAAAAATACAAGTCACGCAGTTTGAATAGGCAATAGCAACAGGTAGTTTGTGGCAAGTTGCCTTCTTAGAAAACAATCAAGAGTAAAATTCGAAAAAAAAAAAAAAAAGACATTTCGAAAACAAAGCAGTGCGTTCGATGTAATAATAGCCTAATGAGAAATTCAACGTGCAAAGCACTCACTATTGATATTTTTAAATTGAATATTAAACTGAAAATAGAAATGAATCTTATAACTTACCTTTACATCTTTGATAACAGTAAATTTTGGGCAATCCAATTTATTACAGAAATCGGGTTTTTGGTTGAGATTATCTGTGTAAGTTATAGCTGGGCCTGGTAATAAAATGTTTTTGATGCTGTAATCAAAAGAGGAAGAATATCAATAAATAGATTAATTTTTATTTTCAATACAAGGAATATGTGATATTTTGCTATAAAACTTAAGGAATTGAGAGGTAGGCCTACTGGTACAAAGAAGTTTGATTTCTTCACTACTTCAGTGAAGATGAATATGTTGGTAGGTAGACCCATACAGTTATATATATATATTATTGGACTATATCTCTATGGGTTGGCCCCTATTATTATAAAATAATGTAATTGAGATTCCATGTCAGTATCCAACCATATCAATACATATTCCAACAATGTTGTGGATTATAGCTTGCAGTGGTTTCTTCCTTTTACAAGTTCCTCACCAGTGGTTTCCCCCCAGTGTTTTCCACCTCTTTTTAATCTCAGTGGTTTCCCCCCTCTATTCCCCCCTATTCTAAGTGGTTTCCTCCCCCTAATTAATATATGATTAGGTAATTAAAAACCCTGTTAATCTTTGATCAGCTACTGTGATGGCTTCAAATTAACAAATAAAAGGAATAAGGAAGCCATTGGAATAGGCTTAATTAATTTGATAACCTTGATTGTTATTTATAATATATGATACAAAATCATATCAATATCATACAAAATTTCTACATCACCATTGTAAATAGGAACTAGTCAATGTTATGCAGGAAAATAAATATCCTTAGTGAAAATAGGAAGAACAAGTATATGTATTATTGTATTGTTATTGTTAATAATGAAAATAAAATATATATTTAATTCAAATTATCCTTGTGTATTAAGCATACATATATGGAGGAGTAAACAACTGGGTGGAAATCACTAGGGTGGAACTTGTAAAAGGGGGAAACCACTGTGGGTGGAACTGTAAAAAGGAGGAAACCACTGCATCCCCTTAAGACTACAGTAAGCCTACTTTGCCCTATTAATGGTACTGCTTTGCCACACTACTTACTTTTGAGATAACTGTACTTTGGTGAGTCCACTGTCTCGAAGTATTTTTTCAAGATTCCCACTTGCTCCAGAACCCTTAAGCAAACTGGACAGTGATGCTGTACATACATTTACCAAAAAAATACTGAGTAAGATTGTCACCTTCATTTTCACTGCAATTGATACCTGTTATGTTCTTTGACAATAATCTGAGACGACAACAATAATGAGGTTGTTTATGTAATATTTTCCAAGCGGTAGAGTTCATTATCATTAAGGGTTGTTCGTCTTAAAATGTCTTGTTGCCTTAAACACTGTAGAACCTACATCACTTTAAAATCAAATATTAAAATATATTCCATTAACAGTAAATTCTACATATTTAAAATCGTTATATGTTTAATTGCATAAACAATACATTACTCTTCAACAATATGATATATGATGTATTCACCCACTATTTCATATTGGACTATTGGACAAGTAGAGTTCATGACCTCACGTGTACGACACGTACGTGTTTACTAGGTAAGTGCAACAGACCTTATCTGTCAATTTGTCGATTTCACCTGTGAGCCATTGGTTTTCTTAGCAAGCAAAATAATGTATTTTTCTGAAAAAAATTCAAGTAAATTATTACAGTTCAGCTTTATCTTTTCTGTCTACTTTCCCTTTCCTTATCTATTATTTTTATAATGTTTCTCCAGACCTCCATTGAAGAGTCTTTCGTGTAGAAAGTCTGGATAACCGAATAAAACATTACATAAGAGGCCTACCTTTTTACCCTTTGAATTTAGGCCTAGTCATTGATATACATTGGAATCATTTCCAATTTGTTTAGTATGTTACTTAGAGCAGTTGTACTTTTAGTCAGTATTTAGCAATCCTTTTAATATTTTTATGTGAATACACAGGAAGTATTTGCATAACTCAGTCTTTAAGAAATTCCTGAAGGAAGTCTTGCTGCTAAATTTTATCACATTAAAAATTATAATTGTTTTTTTTCTCTGAACATTTGAATAATTTTAATTCGATTTTTCTTATCACCACAGGATTTGGTGTGCAAAGGTATGCCTACACTTTAATAAAAAAATTTTTTTATGGAAGAGATTGTTTGACTAGTAAATGTTTGATTACCAAACATTTGATTTGTTTGAGATGCACAATGAATTCATCCGATCATGAATGGCAAATTTAGTCACCTTGAGAAATAGAATTGCATGAAAATCAAATCTAGCCAATAAAGAAATAGCTTAGTACACCTAAATATAAAAGCCAGTTGATAGGGCCTATAGAGCTATGACTTGGTTGTATCTATGTCAATAGGCCTGATTTGTTGACATAAGAATCAGTTATACAAATTTATCTTTTGATATGGCCAGTTCACTGTTTGGTCCATTGACATAATTGAGGTCATGAATATTTGTGTAGGTAGGGAGTGGATATTTGATTATCTTATATAACAAAAAAATTCTGTTACACAACCAACAGGTATAAAAGACCTATCCATATAGGCCTATATATATTTAATTTTCAGATACCGGTAGTTAGTACATGTATCAAATTTTTTCTTATAACATAGCAGCCAGTAAAAAAACTGCAACACTTCTCGTGTCAAAAACAGTGAAGAGTAAAATAGTAAGTAGAAAAATTCTTTATTAAACTGCTTTATTCATAGTTGAATCTGGTAAAATAATTAAGAATGATAAATTCCCTGTCACAAGGAACATCTTATTTATTACTGTATATGGCTGATCAGGACACAGATTTTTTTCCAATTGAACATTTATATCTAGAGCTGATTTATAATAAAATCAAGATGAATCACATGTAAGAAATACAGCTATATTATTCTTTTTTAGAATTCTACACCTACAAAAATGTTCACAGCAATTAAAACAGCATTTACCTCTAAAGGTTTAGATATGCCTGAATACACTGTTTTAAATAAGACTGAGGAATCAGTGAGTATTATTATTACTGGTAGCTAGTTTATAATACATAGATGTTGATGGCATCTTACTACACAACTGATAATTATTACCTTTTAAGGCTACGAATTCCAGACTCGTGGAACGCGTAAACAGAATGCACTAACAAAATTTGGTAAAAATACTGTGAAAATCAATTTGCCTGCACGAGGAATCAATGCTGTTTTTCTAGGTATGGCTCGATTTATGTTCTTTCCTGCTAGATCATGATGCATTCAAATCCAGCATGATGTCATCATTGCCATGGGAGCTTATTTGATTACGGTATCCAAGTGATCATCATCACTAATATTGTATATGATGATGAGTCCAACTCAACTTTCTATTGTATCGTTCTGCACTGACTTTCCGCTCAGCATGTTGGTTGTCAGAACAACTTCCTGAAGTAAAACCCTGGGGAAACCTTTCATTTTGTTTGTAACATGGCCCCTGTACCGCATAAACTGTGATTGGAAAATGACTTTGAGCGATCAGATTTCCTCCGCATTCTGTTTCCACGTTCCACATACTGTGTATGTATGAATCATACCATTGTTTTTTAAATGTCATTTTAGTAGAAGTAAGTTCTTGTACAACAAAAAGAAGCTAATTGGTTATAGATTAAATAATGTTATTAATGACATTGTGGTATTTTTTGATTTTCTTCTACTGATGTACAGGAAAATACCGAATTAAAAATGAAGCAAGTACTACTACAAAATGTGTTTGTCATTTTTCAGATGGAATATTTAATTGCAGTTTTGTGTCAATATAAAATATGTTTTTTTTTTTATGGAATTCAAGGCACCCCCACCACCATATGAAGAAAGACAATATCCTGAAACTAAATGGGTTAGTACAAAAATTCAGGGTATGGTATTAAAGGAAGCTACCAGTAAAGGCTTCAGAAGATTATTTAACTATATTCAAGGTGCAAACAAATCAGGTATGTTATTTTGGTTACAGTATTGCTGTGTTGATATGGATAGATCTGTTTAAAACATTTTATCAATTTTGTGGGAGAACAAACAACTGCCTGCTTGAAGAAGGGTTAGATTGGAATAAGACAGCATTACAAACACAATATATTGTTATCTTGTACACTCCACCATATATTTATTATATTTTTTATTTGTGATCCCAGCTGGTGCTTTACAGAGGAGTTTTCAAACACTTTTTCACTCTTAATATGAGAAAGAAGGGTTTTGATTTTCAGGTGTAAAGATAGAGATGACATCACCAGTGCCGACTAAAGTAGTACCAGGGGCAGGTCCTAATTGTGAAAATACCTTTACAATTTCATTCTTTATACCTCCTGAAAATGCAGCTAACCCTCCTGAACCTACAGATAAAGATGTTTTTATTGATCCATGGCCAGCTCAGACTATTTATGCAAGGTGAATAATTGTATCTTAAATTGTCACATACTTAATTTGTTAAGGTGGTCATCACTTTTAGGTTTTTGTTATCAATCTAAATAATGTCTAGAGCACTGAAAAGACCCAAGTGCAAAAGAAATTGGGAAAAAATGAAAAATTGCCTTTGAATATTACCCTTGACATTTTTTAATGTGGAATTGAGTGTATATAAGGTACATTGGAAACAATATGCTAAGTGTGATTCATTTCTTTTGAACCTCTATAGAAATGAAAATTCGTCAAGAACAAAGAATGAATCCCTAAGACATTGCGAACAAAAATAAAACAATAAAAATTTACTTTACCGATTACCCTTGGCATTAACTGATTCTACGAAAGCTAGATTGAAAAGATTTTGCCAAGTCCGTTTTGTGAAATAATGATGTATTTGATGTATTGTAGAACATTTGGTGGTTTTGCTAGTGATGATGATTGGTTAACTAACAGTCAAGAATTAGCTAAAGATTTAAAAGATAAACCGTTAAATCAGTCCTATTGGTTTACTGCTGGTTATGATAGTCCTTTTAAAATGTTTAGTAGAAGAAATGAAGTGTGGTATGTTAAAGCTGAGAGCAGTGAACAATAGATTTTGTTTGTTAAATCAAGAGTCTTGATTCAAGACAATATTTATGAACATTGTTTGAAATTTTCTGACACTGTGGTCTATTTTTAGAATCTGCATTTTTTCTTTTCTTCCTAATCAAATTATGGAATGAATAGATTGTGGAAATGGATTTTTTAGGAGAATATGAAGAGAATATAATTTGTTATTATTTTGAACTACCCAGTATGTATATTGACTGATATATAGAAACAAATTAGGCTTAAAGCACCTGAATGCGACATAAAAAGATTAATTGTAAAAGGGTTTATGAAGGAAAGAATTCTCAACATTTCATGAGCAGTGTCAATAGTGCTAAACTCTTCAACAAAATTTCCTAGCCAAAAAGAATTGAGAGAATGTATTAGAAAAGAAGAATGTTTTGGCAAAAAGAAAATTCTAGAATGAAGAATATTGTAGATAATTTCACAAGGTTACTTCCAGAAGACTCCAATATTTTCTTTCACATTTTGGCGTTCCATTGAATTTCTATAATGTTTTATGGTTTTCATACCTATATCTTATTTAAATCGCAGGATTTGTTACACTTTTTGTTTGAAGTTGAACCATTTTCAGTCATATACATGCATGAAAATACAATACGTTAAAAAATTAATATTATTATTCAGGTAGTTTTTTTTAAAAATGAAGTGCCATATCATTACACTTGTTGAACAACCAATTGTTGAACATGAAGATGTTGAAATGTTGTTTGTCTAAACAGGGTACAATTATTTTCATATATAGAGAAATAAACTCAATTAAGTGTTGATCTTCTTCTTCTTGTTTTTTTTTGTGTGTGTTTTTTCAAATGAAATAAAATAAACAGAGTTTTATTTCCTACTCAGCAAATGGGTCAATTTGCCAGGACATGGCCATTAGCATACTTCTTGTGCTATTTTTGGCAGTAATATAACCAAGGATAAATAATATTTTTAATTGCAAATAATAATCCTAATAAAATGACAACAATCACCCCATTATTATGACAGGGTGTTGTTCTCAACAGGACCTTAGGGTGCTCAGAAAAACTGGGGGGTTTTGATTTGTGAGCATCTGAGGTCAATCTGACAATCTCGTACAAGATGATCATATTTATTTGACAAAAACATTTAGTAGCCTACTTTTTGTCCACCAGAAAAATCTTTTATTTGACATGAGAGGTACATGTATAAAAGATAATCAACTTTTGGGAAGCGGTGTATATAAAACAGATGCATTTTTAAAATCCAGACTGTCCAACACTCATAAACAAAAAATAAGGGGTAAGATTAATAAATTTTAGGATTTATTTGTAAAGATTAGGAAATTTATTTGTTTTTTAACTGAATACTAACTATGCTAACTTCACCCTATCTTGTATCGAACATTTATCTCTTTATTTGTGACCTTGGCCAGTGCTTTACACAGAAGTTTCTAGGAACTACTTCACTCTTAACACTAAATTAGACAGTTAAGTCATTCAAATGGATTTCATTTGCATATTTGAAATTAAAGAAACTTGCTCAAACAATGAGTGTGAGGGGTTAAGAGATCAGTACATCTAAGAAAATTTATACTTTTGTTTGATCCCTTTCCGTCTATGGCAATTTTAAAAAGCATTCCTGGTGACGGTTGAGTAAAAAGTTTTTGTGGTCTGATATTGTTGATAAAATAGCTTCCCTTGAAGAGTTTTCTAAAAAAAAAAGGTGAAAAGGTCTACATAACAATCCCAACATGCAGTGTTTTATTTTCATGTCTGACAGCATCGGTGGCAACGAAAAATTTTATACAGGAATTTCTTATCATTTTCTGATCGAAACAATGTATGTGGATTTAAAAGACCTATCAAATTAGTTCTTGGATAAATTTTAACTTGGATCATATGCGTTTGGCTTTCTTGAATTGACATTATAGTCAAGAAAGACAATTAGTGTTGTTGCTCTAATCGATAGGCCTATTCAATAGGCTATTGACTAATTCATTGTCATTGGTTTTGTTTTGATGAAATGCTGGAACTATATAATACTTTATGCCTTTGCTATATCCATGTATGCAAGACGTGGCCTATTTATGCATGAGTAGAGTTAACTGTAGTCAACTTTTAAACAAATGTATTTTTTAATTACTTAAAACTAACTGTCTTTATTTTCATGAAGTAACAGTCTAGTAGGCCTAGATATTAGTTTTAGATTTGGAATAAATACAATAATGGTGGGCCTAAATCTAGTGTGCTAAAATAAGTGTGGTGACTGTTATTCTATAGTCACTATAGATTAAGAAAATAAATTTGAATATACAGACAACCTAAGATACGGTTCATTTAATTAATTTAGTTGCTACAGTTGTTAGTTGTTTGAATTATTGAAATTGAAGTAAGATTACTTAAATAATTAATGATATTGAATATAAACATAATTTATTTATATCTTACTGAGATAGACCTGTAAGCTGGTCATTAGGACTTCTGTGACTATGATTGAAACTTTAGCTGCTAAGCTGCTGAACCCTGACTGCAAATGACTTCTTCATGGAATTTTTTTATGATAAAGTATGAACTAAGGTATCGCTAGCATTATTTTCATCAGATTGATAAACTCTACAATTCTTAGGAGGTTGAAATTAATGAGAGACCAAAATTATTGACAGGTCTAAAAACTACAAACTAATCAGAATAACAAACTCTATTATCGGTATATAGCTTAGTACCGTATTTCAAGAATTGGGCGATAGGGTTGACTTTGTATTTGGTTATTGGGTATACAATGATATAGGCCTACTCTCATACGCAATGGTCAAGATGACCAAGAGAGAACACAAATTTGCATTTCTATCATTTCTTTGACAATGATTATTTTGAAACGGAACCACACCGATTAAAGTTTAAAACTTTGTATTGGGTGTAATAGAGGGTATTTCCCTGCAGATACAATGCAAAGATCACAAAAAGAGAACATTAATTTGATATATGTATTATCACTTGAAAAATAATAATTAACCTTCTTGAGTCAACGGTACGGGTATTAAAGAATTAAGCCTTAATTAATACGCTTATAAGATTATGTTTATCTTTAACTATTTGGTAGTTGACAATGAGAGATTCATTTGAAGAAAAGTAGTCAATGCTTTTTGTCCATGGACAGCATTTTCTCTTAACTGCCGCCGTGGGCGTAACATTCAATCGTTGCTTGCCAATATATTTTTTTGCAGATATTTATTACTTTACAGATAATGGAGAATAAAGAATTGTTCTGAAAATGACGAGATTGACTGTTCAGTCGTAAAATATTACATTTATGATTAGTAAGTCTAATAGATAAAAACATGAGTTTAGAAGATTTTACAAGATTAAAGGTTATTGGTAAGGGGAGTTATGGAGAAGTGTGGATGGCTACTTATAAGCATGACAAAAAAAAGCAGGTACAGAAAATTAATTTTGGATTAAGGTTTTTTATGGTTGTCATATTTTATGTTGATAAAATATCAGTCATGTTGATGGACTTAATTGTATATAATGACATTAATACATTAACCAAAATCCATATTTACTGGTTCGTTCGATTCGCCTGTTCAAAACAGGTTCTGCACAGTGACTGTTCTGGTCACAATAGAATGAAAAAACTTCCAGAAGTTGGCACAGCTTCATGGCCATCAAATAGCTTATGAATAAAACTAAACCAAAGCAATGGATTGTTGTTACGTCATGACGTTCTGGACTGCCAATCGAACAGGCCCTACAGCCTCATGTGGACTCCCAATGTTCCTGCCTTTGGATTTGTACAAAATATTTTTTGTTAGCAATTTGTACAATGGGACAAAAGTTATTGTCCATAACTTAATTAAATTATATCAAAATAAAAATAAAATCGTCTTTACATATCAAAATATCATGTTTTCTTGTAGTATGTATTAAAGAAGATGAATTTATCAAGAGCATCAAAGAGGGAAAGAAAATCAGCTGAACAGGAGGCTAAATTATTATCAAAATTAAAACATCCTAATATTGTGTCATATAAAGATTCATTTGAAACTGGAAATGGATATTTGTATATTGCTATGCAGTATTGTGAAGGTGGTGATTTATATAATAAATTAAAGGAACAAAAGGGTGTTCCATTAGAAGAACGACAAGTTGTGGAATGGTTCATTCAGATAGCTATGGCTTTGCAGGTAATCCTTCCTTAGATACATGGCATACTGAAAAGATGATAGATAATATTTGAAGCTAGTTGTATGATTGTTTAGTTATGCTATGTGATAACAAACAGACTTGGCTCTTAAATGAAGGCTCTTTGAGAGTGACGACAACCAATATTAAGAGTACTGATGATGAGAGGATTGATGTTTGTTTATTACAGTATCTCCATGAAAGAAATATATTACACAGAGACTTGAAAACACAGAATATATTTTTAACAAAGAGTAAAATTATCAAAGTAGGTGATTTAGGCATTGCTCGAGTATTAGACAGCTCCAATGATATGGCGACAACATTAATTGGTACACCTTATTATATGAGCCCAGAATTATTTTCAAATAAGGCGTATAATCACAAGGTAATCTATTTTCCTTATCAATTTTAATTGTCTAATAAAATTGCCATAATTACAATCTTACATATAGAATGATAATACATGTAACAAATGATTTTATGCTAAATTTCTTTAAGAGAAAAGATATAATCTAAATATATGATATTGTTAGAAGGTATAACATATATATTTCTTGTTTCAGTCTGATGTATGGGCATTGGGATGTTGTGTTTATGAGATGGCTACATTGAAACATGCATTCAATGCTAAAGATATGAACGCTTTAGTTTACAAAATATTAAAAGGAAAGGTTAGTTAATACAAGTATTCTACTCAAACTTTACTTCCATATCTTGATTATCTGTTCAAGATCAGCTATCAATGTTAGCTATTGTCACATATAGAAATGGTTTATATGTTATGATTTCAGATGCCATTAATGCCCAAAAAGTATAGTGCAGAATTATTAGATTTGATTCGATCTATGTTACATCAAGATGCTAACAAAAGGCCCAGTGTCAATAAAATATTACGCGAACCATATATCAAGAAGAATATTGCAATATTTTTAGAAGATACAAAGAAAAGGCAAGTGTAAACTTCTATCTCTATATAAAGGAACTGGTAATAAACGTAAAATACAAATTTGCGTTGATAGACAAGTTAAAAATGTAAAAATATATAGACTTTTATTTTTACTCCTGAAACTTTTATATTTCAGTCGTCGTCCGACTAGTGCTAGTAGAAGTAGACCTAGTTCTGCATCATCCAGTCGCTCAGTGGCTTCAAATATTACTACAGCCCCTTCTCATGTCTACCCATCACCTAACATCATCACACCATCACAAAGCACTGATCCTGTAGCACCATCACAACAACATAGACCTTCATCATCACATAGTAGACCTTCTGTACCAGAGCCTGTACATAGCTCACAAGTTGAGATAGATCCATCCTCTGATTCTTATCCATCCAGACACAGATCACCACCAAAACAACTACCTTCCAGACAAAAATCATCTCCAGTTAGACAAATATCACCACAATCCAGACAGTCACCACAATTAGATAAGAAATCCCCCCCACATCAGACCTCACCATCTAAGTCACCAGTAGAGAAATCATTGACAGAAAGTCAAGATGATCCTGACAGTGCAAGTGTTGAATCCAGATCAAGTGAAATAAGACCTGGAAGTAGGTCAAGGAAATCATCAAGATCAGATATTGATGGTAGTACCGGTAGTAGTGATATAAAATCATCTAAAGACAGTCAAGTATCATTAAGTAACTCAGGAGATTGTAGTGATGCTCAGTCTACTTTAAAAGCTGAAGATAATAGTCAACTGGTATAGTTTATTTTGTAGTCTTTAACCATCCACAGAATACTCTATTTATTAAATGTAATATAGTCAAAATAAGCAAATAATATGTCTTGTGTATATGTTCAAGAGAATTTTTTTGTTTGAAATATGTGTATTTGCTTATGCTTGATTATTTGTGGTTTTTGTTTGTCTATCGTAGTCTGTAGCCTCTCCTAAGAAAGATGTGAAAAAGAAGAAGTTTTTAAGAAATCATATAAAGAATAAAGGTGATAGTTTAGATGATGACAAAAGTGAAGTGGATTCTATATCTAGTAGTAAATCTAGTAAAACTATTTTTGATAATGTAAGCATTTATTATTTTATTCATTATGGATAATATTGCATGTTATTAAATTTTCTGGTATTCTTCTGAATTCAGTGTTGAAATGGACAAATAATGTGACATTGAAACTTGAAAGCTCGATAAAACATGTAGAATATTTATGTTAAAATTATATTGATGGTAATGACGATTTTTTCAGCCAAAGCCAGTTGCTAGACACCGTCCGTTACCTAAGCCACCAATTAAGATAGAGGAAGATGCCAACATACCTAAACAACGAAAAGATAACAGCAGTAAAGCTAATTCAAGTGATTCTTCATCGAGATCATCTAGTATCTCTAGCTCTAAAGAAGATGGTGATGCAGAACCAACTCCAAGGGTAAAGTTATTTTTGGTTCAATAGATTTGGCTTTACCTTCAAGACTAAAATTATTGTTTATTACAGGGAATGATTTTTTTCATTTGCTTTGATCATATTGATAAATAAATAAATGAAGCTAGAAATTATAATAGACGTAAACATTTTTGCATAATAAATTTTGTTGATTTCAGAGTTTACCAAATCTGTCAGCAAGAGAAAGAAGGAGACAGAAAAACCCAGCCTCAATGTGTAAGTATATTTCCATTATTTAAGTTTCTAATTTTATTATGCTTCCTCCATTTTTAAACACAATACCATTATGCTTATTTTCTCTTTTTTTTCAGCTGCTGAAAATCCTAATTCAGCCAGAATAAGATTGCGAAGATTACCCGAAAGACATGGATCAGAACGTATAACAAGATCAGAGAAAGCTGATAGCGTAAGTACATCATAGACCCCAGTGACAAAAAGGTTTCAAAATGATTGTAAAGAGCTTTTTAAAATTTTTGTGTATTTGCGACACTGATAGCCTCAATTTACACCATTTCAATTATCAATCTGGCATCTGTAGTTTGTGCTATTCTACTAAAACTAAGTATTAGATAACGTCACGTAATCTAAAAACTAGATTTGATCAGCTAAAACTATCCAAAGAGCATTTGTTGAGTAAATTATATTGATTCACTTTGACAATACATCTAGGTATTTGTGCGTTTCATATGTAAATGTAATGTATTTAAATCACAAAATGGTGGTTTCATTACATTTGAAATATTTATAGGTTGACCCAGTTCGGGCTATCCATCCTGTAATGAAGAAACCTATCAGACAACCATCTATTAATGATGATAGTAGTTCATCATCAGAAGAATTACAACCAACACAAGATAGTAAGGAACAAGCTAAAAGAAGGTTAGCAATAAACCTAAAACTAATTAGGTTGGGTTTTATCTTTTCAACAACAAGAGGGCTCATGTCAATTGGCTATTCACATTTAGATTTTGAAGCTGTTACTTTTGTAAACTGATTTTCTGACCGGTCAGATTGTTGACTAAATGTAATATTGTTATGAAATTCGACAAGCTGAAATGGTCAGTCAATGGAGTACCTGGTAGTCTAGATTTAGGAAATAGAACCAGTTCTTATAGATGGCTAATCAGAACACACTTTAAAAATCCATTTGCTCATAGATTCTGCCAGTTCAAAAGTTGATCATAAAACATTCTATTTGCAAGCAAACATTAAGTTCTTCACAGCTTCTGTTTCATTAAATCTATGTCTTTAAAATTACTGTGCTAGCTCTACTTACACAGTCACCTTTTTAAGAAATTTTTATTTCTCATTATCACAGTACTATTGTTTCTAAACTTTTTACGTGTATCAGAAACGCTCTTAGGTTCAGTTTCCACCATTCCAATTATCAATCAGATTATTGCGGTTTTTGATATTACTTTTTGTGTTTAATGACATCACTTACGCAATGGGATAGCAGCTTATGTAATATTAGTGGTGACTTCATACCTCTGATTGAAAATAGGAATTAGACAAATAGAACTCTTAGAAACATCACTTGTCAACCTCTTAAATGTTGTATAATGGCCAAGCACAATTTAGACTCTTTTATGCAAAGCCAGATTTTGAATAAGATCTGATAGTTTCTAAGGTTGTTGTCTTTGGTTTGAAAAGTGTAAATCAAAGAAAAAATATGATAAAAAGCTAAGAACTGCTCTATTGTACCAAACATTTTGTCTCAAGGCTACAAGTGAGATATCACTGACGAATCTGACAAGAATATGTTTATTGTTGTAGATATCAAACTTATGTTATAAATACTGAATCACAAGATGTTTGTGTTTGTCACCCTGCCAATAGGTATATCACAATCTATTTGTTTTCAATCGGATGGTGTTGGAATGTTATTTGCATGAAGATGGCAAACAAAATTTAGCATGGGATTATCAGAATATTAATTATATAATAAAGATATAATTCTAATAAATATTAATGCTTTATTGCTGAGGACCTTATCCATGTTTTGTTTTCTTCTTTTGCTTAGTTGTTTATTTTAGATAGCATTTATTTAAGTTTGCAATTTTGAAAAAGAAGTTTATGTTAAGAAATGTTTGAAGTCTGCTGTTTATGTTTAATAAGAAAGACTGAAATATTGAAATAACTCTTACATTTCTGATTGTATTTCAAAATTCTTGTGTTACTGCAATTATATTCATGTAGTGTAAATTAAAAACTTATTGTGCAAAAAAGATTTTTTAGTCCTTTTTTCATTTCTTAAATGTTTTTTTTCAAATTTGCATTCTTTGCAAAATGTGCCATGCATTTAGCTTCAATATATGATGTTTTTCTGTTAACCTATTTTCTGATCAAAGTTCCACCAAGAGTTTGTTACATAAAAATTGTTAAAAATGTTTTCTCACTTTGCATATCTCACCATCTCTCCATTTCCTTTCTTCACTTTTGTATGTTTATGTGCCTCTGATGTAGGATGCATGATATACATATTTATGGTTAAATACCTTACAGATAATAACTTCAATATTTATCTCATAAATGAACCACTGTCTATGTAATTTTTCTATACCTAGACCATTGTCTGAGAATTTTCAACAGTCATCTATTTTTCCTAAATATTATAACATTCAAAGGTTGATACACATCTTCTATGCAAATTGTGTGTACCAATTTTATGATATCTATTGCAGAGAAAGTAAAGAAATGAATAATTTTATAAGTTTATTAAATACAACATTACATCAAGAAAAAGTTAGTGGTGATAAGTCTGATGATGAAGTTACTATAGAAGAAGAAGAAACATTAAAACCTATAGACGAGATTGAAGAATATGAAGCTGTTGATGAACCGAAATCCAGCAGTGACAACTTACATCCATCAGATAATAATCATCTGAATAAAACCATACCTAAATCTGTCTCGATGCCTAGTATTGAAACATTAGCTGATTCGTCTAGGTTGATGAAAAGAATACAACTTTTACATACGTAGGTTGAAGACTCATTGTTTCTATGTCTTAGCAGGAACATAATCTATTTCACTTGGTTAGTTCCATTGTATACCAGTTGTTTATTCCAAAGTCAGGATTTCATAACAGCTGACAGCATGAGATGAGTTCTAATTGATGAGAGAATATAAGGCCCATGTTTAATTTCTCACAATATTATATAATTGATGTGAAATAATTTATTTTCCTGGCCACTAAGTTTCATGGATTTGTTCTCAGGAGCATATTTATGAGAACATGAACTCCATTTTTTCATACAAAGTAATTTTTGTTTATGAAAATGCTTTTTTTTTTTCCTGTACTGATTGGCTATGATACCCATTATTATTTGTTTATTCCATTTAAATCAACTAACATCATTGTCAGTAATATAGCATTAGATTTCATGGTAATCTTAATGTGGCTAAATAATTTCATACTTAAGTATTCTCAAATAACATTGGGTAAATTATTTTTACAGCCACATTATAATTGTGGTCACCCCTGTCCGTCCACAATTGGCTTGTGAATGCGATAGAGACCACAGTTTTCATCTGATACAAATGATGTTTCACAAGTGTGATATTGAAGATTTTCCTTTAAATTTTTTAGTTATTGCCCTTGAATTTAACTTGCGAAAGTGATAGAGATATTGATGAGATCAATGAGTTATTGCCCTTGACTTAGTAAAATTTTGTGAACTCAACAGTGACTGCAGTTTTCATCCGATTTAAATTTATACAGTAGCTTCAACCTGTGTTAAAACAGAAAATATACTTTTAAGTGGCCGTATCTTGCTAGGCAAACACTTGTTAGGTTTTAAATATAGTTATTATATTTTGTTTTTAACAGTGATTGTGTGAAAGGAGTAGGTGTAGAAAAATTAAAAAGGGCTTATGATATTTTGAATAATATAGATGATGAAGTTGAGGTATGTCTAAATGGTTTTATTTATATTATGTGATACATTTCATATATTGGTGCATACTAATTGTTGTTGCTTCCTTTCAACATTATGTTCTATCCATTTTTAATTCCTATTTGTCTTTTTTTTTCAGCCCAAATTGGTGGCATTACTTGGTAAAGATGATTTTGATGAATATGCTGGTAAAATTTGGCAATTGAAGTTTTGCGAAGAATCATTATTTACAGCCATATAGATAGATTTTGAGCCTTTTATTGAAATTTTTTATCTTATTTCAGTGTCATCAGCTTGGCAATTCAAATATCTGAATACAGAATTAGAGTCTCTGTTGTACTGACTAAGAATTCACTGTATTAACCATGTAACTCAGCCAGCTTTCATTATATAGTCATTTAAATTTACACATACATTATTCAAGCCTTATTAGCCTTGATTTACCGCATAAATATCAATGCGGGTGTAAGACAAAATTCTTTTTTTTTTTATAAATAAGATCCTAATTTTTTATACGCCCACATGAAATGGGGGGCGTATATTGTCGTCACCCACATCCGTCCGTCCGTCCGTCCGTCCGTCCGTCCGTCCGTCCGTCCGTCCGTCCGTCCTTCCACAATTGCTCGTAAACACTCTACACGGTGTTAATCTTGACGGATTTAGATGAAACTTAATATGAGTGTTTATGATCACGCAAGGATGAACCCTATTGAAAATCAGCGAAATCGGAAAAAAATTAGTATGAGTTTGTGCCCTTGTTCTTGAATGGCTCGTAAACACTCTACAAAGTGCAATTCTTGACCGATTTTGATGAAACTTGGTGTGAGAGTATGTTATAACTCAAGGATAAACCCTATCGAAAATCAGCGAAATCGAAAAACATTTAGTATGAGTTATTGCCCTTGTTCTTGAAAACGCGTTCAATTTTAGCTTGTAAACACTCTTGAGAGAACAATTTTTAATGGATTTTAATGAAACTTGGCCTGAGTATTTGTTATCACCCAAGGATGAAGCCTATTGAAAACCAGTCAAATCGAAAAAAAATTAATATCAGTTATTGCCCTTGTTTTTGAAAACGCGTTCAATTTTTAGCTTGTAAACACTCTACAAAGCACAGTTATTGACCGATTTTGACGAAACTTGCTGAAATTGTTTAATATCACCCAAGAATGAACTCTTTTGAAAATAGCACATATCGAAATATATTTAATAGGAATTATTGCCCTTGTTCTATAAAATGTGTTGGATTTTTGCCTTGTAAACACTCTACAAGTCACAATTCTTGAGCGATTTTGACATAACTTGGCATGAGTATTTGTAATCACCTAATGTTGAACCCTATTGAAATTCATTTAAATTGAAAAATATTTAATATCAGTTATTGCCCTTGTGTTTGAAAACGCGTTCAATTTTAGCTTGTAAGCACTCTAGAAAGAACAATTCTTAATGGATTTTGATAAAACTTGGCTTGAGTATTTGTTTTTACCCAAGGATGAACCTTATTGAAAATCAAATAAATCGAAATATATTTAGTGTCAGTTATTGCCCTTGTGTTTGAAAACGGGTTTAACTTTTTGGCTAATAAACACTCTAGAAGGTACAATTCATGACCTATGTTGACAAAACTCACTGAAATTGTTGGATATCGCAAGGGATGAGCCTAATTGAAAATTAAAAATATCAAAATATATCTAATATGAATTATTGCCCTTGTTCTTTTAAACGTGTTCGATTTTTGTCTCGTAAACACTCTACATGGCACAATTCTTGATGGATTTCGATGCAACTTGGTGTGAGAGTGTGTTATAACTCAAGGATGAACCCTATTGAAAATCAGCTAAATTGAAAAATTTTTTAGTATGAGTTACTGCCCTTGTTCTTGAAAACGCATTCAATTTTAGCTTGTAAACACTCTAGAAAGAACTATTCTTAATGGATTTTGATTAACTTTGGCTTGAGTATATGTTTTTACCCAAGGATGAACCCTATTATAAATCAAATAAATAGAAATATATTTAGTGTAAGTTGTCTCCCAAGGATGAACCCTATTGAAAATCGAAAAATATTTAGTACAAGTTATTGACCTTGTTTTTGAAAACGCGTTCAATTTAACTCGCTAACACTCTAGAAAGAACAATTTTGAATGGATTTTGATGAAACTTGGCTTTAGTATTTGTTTTCTCACAAGGATAAACCCTATTGAAAATCAGATAAATCGAAAAATATTTAGTGTCAGTTATTGCGCCTGTTTTCAAAAACGCTTTCAACTTTTGGCTTGTGAACACTCTAAACATTCCTTTTTGACAAAACTCGCTGAAATTGTTTAATATCAACCAAGGATGAGCCTTATTAAGAATTAAAAATATCAAAATATTATTAAGGGTGAACCCTATTGCAAATCATAAAAATACCGAAAAATATTTAATGAGTTGTTATTAGGTAAAATTCTTGACAGTTTTTAATGAAACTAGAGACCCTAGAATAAAATAGGTTGGTAGGTTGAATAATTCATTCCACTTATTGTAACCTTACTGAAAAGTTTTAATTTGAAATAAATGCTGCCAGTGGGCGTATATTACCTTGCCTGGCAAGCTATCTTTGTATAATTTATTAGGCTTGGCATTATGTAAATAAGTTTTAAATGTATTTATTATCAATATTTTATTGTAAGAAAGATTGTATAAACACTGTCATGTAACATACAAATAAATAGTAAATAAAATAGATCAAAGGATCATTTTTGTTTGGAATTTTATTACTTGAAGGTACCACTGACATGCGTTCATGCCTTGACAGAACAACAAAATTAATTGGTTGATTGATTCATTATACATAACAATATCGGGTTATAGTCGAAAATGCCCTTGACCAATAATGGCCCCAGAAAAATGGTCAAAATGGCCCCAAATAAAAAAAACGCTAATAAATTTGATTTATTTATTAGCACTATTAAAAAAAATAATTAACAAATTATTTAGTCCTACTAGTTCACATCTCACACTAGCATCTCACACTTTTTCACAAACTTTCACATCTAATGATTAACATTAGGACCATGCACCTTTCCAATTAAATCCAAGAGTGTCAAGTCTATTCTTGACTTCCAGATCCAGCATGGATCCAACAAATTGGTTATTGTCAAAATGATGTGTCCATAGCTTGCAGACATCACAATCAATAGCCTTGTGATGCTGCCTTACGGTTTTCACACATTTCTAAGATACACTAGCCCTTGTTGAAAATATTTCAAGAATGATATGATCTACATATGGAAGCCAGATTTGGCCAAAAGTCTGAGAATATCTGATCAATTAATAAAAAATAGAAATTTATAATTAGTAATCAAAGTCCTTCTCTGATCAGCATATAAGCTACATTTTATAATATTCATGGGGCCATTTTGACTTTTCTCCAGGATGGCTTGGATGAAACCAAAGAGTAATTTTTGGGGCCATTTTGACTATTTTTTTAGGGGCCATTTTAACCTGTGGGGCTGTTGCGCTCGGGGTATGACGCAAACAAGATAGGGTAATAGACTAATGCTAGTGACTCATAGGCGCTTACCCTAATTAAGATCCGTTCCCGATCTAGCTATGCAGAGTAGTAAACAACAAAACAGATAAAATAAATAACATAAATTTATTTACAATAAGTACATTAAATTTGGTATTTATTAACGATAGTTATAAATAGATAAATGAAACACATATGCCTAATTTAATCGTGCTTAATTCATAAAACAAGTCAACCTCAGGCAGGCCAAATCTGACTATTGATTAATTCTTAGATTAATTCGTACGGTTCATGAAATGATGATTACAATATTCTAGGTAAAGAACGACTGTCTTAGGTATTAGGATCCTAGACTAGAGATTAGGTCAGGTCGCTGTAACCTTAGTGAGGCGACGTTTGCCTAAAAGACTTGAATTCTAATAATAATATAGTCTAACAGAATTGAAATGAAGGTTTTAGTCGTCCAATGCCTTGTAGCCACTTGGTGCCTGTTCTTTAGGCGTTAAGGCTTCAATCGACTATGACTAAGTTTGTTTGACTTATTTAGTTATTAATTAGGATGATCGCAAAATAGCGTAGGCATTAAAATACTTTATTAATGACTACTAGGCTATTATCGAATAAATACACTAAGGAAACGCTTGGCTTGACCGTAACAGGGCTATTTTGGTTTGGGACCATTTTGACCATATCCCTCCATATCTATCAGTATATCTCGGCTCAGTTCAGATTACTGCTGTCAACTCTTCTACTTTGTTACTCGCAACAGTTATCTCGTCTCGTTAAATGAGTTTACCACTCTCCAATTATTTAATTAACTGGGTCTTTTCATATTCACAGATGTCGGGTGGTGTAGGGTCAGTAGAGGAAAGTCTCTTATCACCGCTACTTTAGTTTTGTTAGTATCATGTGACCCTGTGACCCCACCTATCCGATAGGTGTCGTTTAGAGCTACTTCCGGGTAAAGCTTGACAAGATGGTGGGTGTTTTCACTTAATTTCACAATTTTCATATTAATTATTTTGTTTTTTTCGACTTCTTGTATTAGTTATTTGCTGGCAATGAGAGGTAAACATACATCGAATGGTTCTGACATTTTATTTGGTATTTTGAAGTTTTATGAATTCTCGAAAGCAATATTTTTAACTTCCTCTTCCTTTATATTTGTGGTAGCCTTGATATCCTACCGGCTATATGATGTACAAATCTTTGCTCAACGAGAGGAAGTCTGACTCACTCATTAAATTCATTTTATAACTTGTATTCCATTTAATGTTATATTTAACAAATAAAAAAACTTTTTGGTTAATCGGCTTGATAGGCTGCAGAAGAAGAAAAGTTAATAATAAGATTAACAAGGCTAATAAATAATAAAATATTGTTGGAAAAGTGCTTTATTGAATATGATAATAAACTCAAATCTTATGCCAATCAAGACAAAGATATGTTTAAAAATGGGCCAACCTTACAAAAAGTACTGTTTCATTATTTAATTCTGTTGGTTGATATAGAATTATTTTATGTGCCTGTTCATAAAGATTCATCTTTGGACACACCCATTGCCATAACTATGATAATATGAATAAGGCATGGCCTTGAATGAGAGAGCAGACTAGGGCTATTGATAATAATAACAATGATTACGCAAAATAATGTCATTCATTGATAAATTTCGATGTCATAAATAGCGTGTGACGTCACAAAACGCCCTGTCAACATAATTTCGACGGCATGACGATAAACTTGTTTATGGAAATCCCGCATAGAAAATATGGCGGCCATCTTTTTTCTCACCCTTTTTTTTAATACCAGTGGTGCAAAGTTCTTCTGATGCATATTCATGTATACATGTTACCATAAGAGAGCTTTGCTCTCAAGGGTTTTGCCGTCGAGAGAGCTGCGCTCTCATATAAACGATTCCCGGGTTTTTGGCACTTTGAAAATTGTTGCAGAAGGCAGAGAAGTGCGTGAAGTAGTCAAATATTATATATTTCTTGTAATCTGTACAAACTAAAAATATTATTATATATCTTATATATACAATGTGCGAGATCGTACACGTTTCAAACAGATTATTAAATGAATAATAGCGGATGGAGCGAAGGCGGGTAACTTGCTGACCATACATTAGAATGACTTTTGACTAAGGTCAAGATCGAGTTTGCTACCCATGAAAAATGGCGGTGAATGGTTTATTATAGAACTAAGTGTATCCCATAAGTTGAAGATTTAAGAGTTGTTTTAAAATTTTGACCCTTACCAACAAGGCATACAATGCAGTTCGTGATTTTAATTTCAACATTTCTAATTTTTACTTTTGAGTAACACTCCACCAGGATCTGTTTTCGATTTTGATAGCTTCATAGTTTATCAGAAAAAATTTCAATGTTATTAAGAAAATGGAATTCTATTGAAGGGATACTGCTTCTTAGTATGAACATAAAATCTTAGTTCTCAAGAATGGTCAATATGAGTGAATTTACCTGGTGTCAAAAAGTAACTGAATGCCCATGTTCCTAAACAGACTTTGGGATATATACATGAACCAACCGTTGCTTTCACAAATCCATATTCTCGTCATTAGAGACTAATAAACTCCCTTGGCTAACCATATGTCACTACTAAATGTATCCAATCTCGTAACATTTGGACTAATTCAAAATGGCCGCCTCCATTGAATCAGAGTTTTCATAGAATTTAAATCAAGTCTTCTATTGAATGTCTGAGCGAAAAAACAGCACTTTAAGATAACAAAGACTTTTTATTTGTAACGGTACCAAAACTGGAAGCGGTAAATCATTTTCTTACAAATCTGTCCCGGTTTTTATGCCAGAACTAGTTTGTGTGCTCGAAATTGCTCATTAGTAATAACTTACACTCTCAGCCTTTTTTTTCATAATACGAATTTGACCTTGACTCGATTATCTCAGAATAAAACTGTATCTATGATCTTACTTCTGGTCAATCAGACATTTCCCCGCAATAGTTAGTTACAAGGAATCTAATTTGTAGAAGAGTTAACTCTCGACCAATCAAAATTAATGAGTAGAAACTGTGATTCTGAAAGCAAAATGCAGAATCCCTTAAAATCTGGAAAACTGTCATTTTTGAAAAACGCTTGATTAGTGATTAAGTTTTGTTCAATAATCATTATGTATAAACAGGTAAGAATACTGTTAGATGGAATAATTTCTCTATTTTACAGGCAGCTACATTAAAGCCCTATTTAAATGCTGTACGCAATACAGTTACAGCAGCAATGTGTGTTCAAAATTTTGACTCTCAAGTTGTTGAACGTCATAATAAACCAGAAGTTGAAACAAAGTAAGTTTTTCCTCTTAAGCCTAACACAGACATCAAACATTTCTGTTGATGAAGTAAAACACTTTTAAAACTTCTGTTTCCTGCCGAAAATGGAGATAATCCTGCAGACGATGATCATTTCTTTCGAAAAACAAAAACATTTTAGCTTGAACATCACGTAAAGTGACATGATCTCAATCATGAATAAACAAGCAAATTTGGACCACTTATCCAAGTTTGTTCCTTCTCGGCAGACCAAAATTTTACCTTGGTGGTATCAATAGACATCGCTATTTTGGTTGGCACATGATCTGCATCCAATCGCTGATTGGTATATGTCCATTAATGTTAGGCGAAAATGTTCGTCGTTAATGCAGACGATGAACAAAAAATTGTTCAGTAGGGGAATATATTAGTCAAATCAAAAATGACTGACTATTAGATTCTTTTTTAGAAAATTCATGTGAAAGGTACCATGAAAATAGTAATGACTGAAAGGCACTCTAAATAAATATAGCAAGTTGCCTTATTTTATACATGTTTAAAGGGTGTACTGTTGATATAAACTTATTATTTATTTATTAGAT
This sequence comes from Nipponacmea schrenckii, assembly GCA_030562195.1. Classification (NCBI taxonomy): domain Eukaryota; kingdom Metazoa; phylum Mollusca; class Gastropoda; family Lottiidae; genus Nipponacmea; species Nipponacmea schrenckii. Next base: position 23,182,130 of record JAUJPP010000005.1, read on the forward strand.
CTAGTAAAGAGTTATTATTACAGCCTGTAATTATAAGTAGAAACGAAAAAGAAAAAGTTTTAATAGAAGGGTCTATTAATTCATTACGTATAAGTATAGCCATCAAACAAGTAAGTTTTTTTCAGACATTAAGATTTTAATAAATTTCACAATCTTCAACCAATTAAATATTTAATGTATGATATTTATGTATATGACCCAGTAGTGGGTCACTATACAACTTGCTCTTTAATATATCTATATAAGACATTTGACCTGTTTGTAGTTACAATACACGATTTGGACCAGATTTTTTTGACATATTTTGGTAGACGGAGGATATATCAGATAAGTGTATGCTCTTTTTATCACACAAAACATAATTTCATAAATGCTGGAATGGGTCTTTAATTTTAGGCTGATGAAATAGAGAAAATTTTATGCCATAAATTTATGAGATTTATGATGATGAGAGCTGAAAGCTTTTTCATTTTAAGACGTAAACCTGTGGAGGTATGATAAAAACTATTTTGTTGTTTCATTGACTACATATATTTCACAAGTCTAAAAAAAGGTACATTTGAAATTTGTGAGTTTTGATTACCTATCATTGCTAATAGAATTTTATGGTTAAGTTTTATTTCTTATGTTGTTGTTGATGAGTATTGATGTTCAAAATATCATGTTATTATTAAATATGTTTCAGGGTTACAATATAAGTTTTCTTATCACAAATTTCCATTCAGAACAAATGTACAAACATAAATTGGTAGATTTCTTAATAACATATATGGAAGAAATTGATAAAGAGATAAATGAAATGAAGTTAGCTGTCAATTCCAGAGCTAGGATCAGTGCTGAAGAATTTTTAAAACATTTTTAATTTAATCAATTTATGCAAAACTAATTGTAATATAATATAATAAGTAAGTAAACTTGTTTCATTTACAATATGATGATTGTGTTAATAAGTCTTGACTTTGTTGAAGTCCTATTTGAGATTTTCATAGTATCTTTTATAATGTAGAATGAACACAAATTATTTGATTTTAGGCCATTGCATGTATGTAATAATTACTGACTGTGATTTTTTTTTTATTCCAGATTTGTAATTGTAAAGTTTGTATGTCATTGTTAAACATTGTAAGTTATCACATTAAGTCCTTAGTAGAGAGTTTTCTTAGTTAAGCGTGTATTTAGCGCCAATACAAGTTAACAAAGTAGGACAAATGGATTTCTAACTATTCAAACAGTGTGTACCTGATATACCATTAAAACATATTTGTTATCTATTTGAATACAAGAATAGATAAGAAAATAAGTCTTATTTCATTGTATTGCAAAGCTATTCAACCGAATATCCCCATGAATGCATTGTCAAGATGAAGGCTGCTGCATGCTTCTTTTGGGGAAGAAAATGAATAAAATAACACTTTGACAGTGTTCCTTAGTTATCGCAAATCGTATTTAATCGAGTAGTAGATACATTTTCTTCAAAACATTTGTATATCCGACATTAAAATCATGTATTATAGCCTAAATACATTTATTTCTTTATTTTTGGTTGTTCTTATTCTGTCAGATGTGAGATCATTTGGAAGGTTCTAAAATCAAGGTTATAGTGCAGCCTATTTGTTCTTGGGGTATATGGTATATTAATATGGTATATTAAAGGGGACAGGTACAACATCGGTTTGACCAAAATTTAGTGAACAACATTAAATAATAAATCCATACATCATCGTGTACAGACGAGCGAAAAAAAAATCCAAATGTAAAAGTTTTAGATTGACTAGACTTCTAGTTCTAGTAGTTCTGAAGACTATTTAAATATAATCAACAGCTGAAATCAGAGAGCCTTTAAAGCTTTGCAGTAAGAGATAATAAGTAAAAATTAAAAACTTAACAAAACGAAATCCATCCTTTGCCAATAATTTACTAGTAAAGAAAAATATTTATTATAATTACAATTTCAAGAATAAGAAAACTATACAACTATAACTTCCGATGAGATCATCAACAAATGCATACAGCTCATTTGTTTGCATTATATGCAGAACAAATAATATTGGTGTTCTTACAGAAGTTTCTATACATCATACATACAGATAATACCTTAGTGTTCCTCATTATCTTTATAAATGAAGTATTAGACTCAATATTACATTATATTTTCATTACCTTTTACATGATTAAAAATGTCTTATACTTTGATTCAGTTGAATCTAATTAAACCTGAGTCAATGTGCTGCAGTTTTTATATAGAATGATTGCACACATCAATTTTACCTATAATAACTATATGATCACATATTTGGTGCTAAGTAGTTCAATGATTTCATGGCAACTTCATACCCCATAAAGCATGCCTGAAAAAAAAAAGATATATTCTGTTGGAATTAAAAAAACACCTTATACACCAAATATTTATGTAATCCACCAATCTGATAAAGTTAAAAGTTAAATAGTCTAATATTCAAATCCTTAAAATGTTATTATTAAAAGCCGTGGTGGATCAGTGGGTTAGACGCTTGCCCGCTAACCTGAAGGTCCCGGGTTCAATCCTGGCAAAGGTCGAGATTAACCTTCAGATTTTTCAGCCCAGTTTCCCCTTGTCAGTGATGCAGGTCGGAGGGACTGACATGGAAAAAGCGTCTAGTCGTTCAGATGGGACAATGAACGGAGGCCCTGTGTGCTACAAGCTGTGCAGGTTAAAGACCCCTCGACAGTTGGAAATCATAAAGAGCGGGCTAATCCTGGCAAAATTTCCTCATAGCACACTGCATGGCATTGCCCTTCTTCATTAGCCCATTAGGTGCAGAAAAGTAGGACATAAAACTCCATTTCATTTCATTTGAAATGTTATTAAAATTGAACCACAGTTAAAAACCAGTAAGTTCATTATTAAAGTATAACTTAGCCTTCAGCACTGTAACAATATTATTAAATATATATATTATTTATATCAAATACAAGAAATTGGATATATCTATTTTCTTACAAATACCTATGTGTGTATCCTTTTATTAATAAATAAAAAGAAAGGAATTTCAAGTTTACTTACAGCATTAGCTGGAAAAGCTCTTAACATAACAGGTGTAAATCCTTTATACAGAGATAATATTCCTTCTTCCTTCATTAATTGTTTGAAAACATCCCTAATACCATTAGGATATGTTCCTTCTGGAGCTAAAAAATTAATATTGAAAGTGCAAACTTGCATGTCTTCACAGGCATATTTATAATTCATTTGGTGATGAATGACTGATTTAATCATAAGACATTTAAAACACAATATTTTTCAAGAAAGGCAATAAACCAGATTTTTTTCTCCTTAAAGTGATCTGTAATGTTTTAATGACAATTCCAATTACTAACTGACCTGTCTGATATCGTGATTTTAATACATCAGGAGGAATAGCTACTGCCCAGTTAAATATACCAGCTATTCCACCAGCAAATAATGTTCTACCAACACTTAAATCACTACGACTATATAAATAAAATGAAAATTTTCTTACCAGAGATTATTTAAAAAAAATTAAGACTGGGGTATACAAGGTTAGATGGTTAGTACAAGAAAAAATAATTTAGTTTACAAAAATCACAAAATATACTTGGGGCGAAATATAGGAATCTACAAAGTTACAGCCTCATAAATATTATTTGAGGACAATTCTTAATAGGCTGCAAAAATAATCAATTACAGTGAGTAAATATTCCACTTAAAACATCAATATTCATTTTCCCAGAGGCAAATTTTACAAAATATTTTCAAAAAGAATCTGATAAATTAAGCACTAAAATTTTGATTTTGATTCTGTTTATATTAAGCTTTTTTCCCCCTAACCAATCCGGAATATAATTAACAAACCTTCCACCCTGGGGTGTTAAAATGTGTTGCAACCATTCATAAACCATAAAATACATGCCACTTGCTGGTAAATCTCTTAATAATGTAGCTCCAGTACCTCTATATAAACTTCTAATACCACCTTCTTTATATAATTGTTTAATACAATCTAATGGACCATTATATTTAACAGTGGCACCTTTTCCTTGAGCTGCTTGAACCTTAAATACATTAATAGTAAATTACAGAAACACATCAATCATAGTTTCACACTTTAGATTTAAAATAATAATATAAGCTCATCTGTGTCCACTAATATCTTACATGTTACTTGTGGATTGGGTGATAATTCTTTTTTAATTTATGATTTTAAATAATGCTCAAACTACACAGTAATTTAAGTAGAAGCTGAACTTTAAAATTTAGATTTGGTTCTATAATACCTGTAAAAGACATTTAATTCGTTCTCCTGGTGCCATAATAACAGTTGTAAATACACCTGCTACCATACCAGCTTTAAATATTTGAGCATATCTGAAATTTCAATACAATATCTAAAATTTAGTACCAAAACGTAACAGATGAATGATAATTAATATATCATTATTATTGTGTCATTAAATTCAATAATAAAGTGTTAAAAATTATTTTAACAGCATAATTTATCTATTAGTAAAGGTAAATAAAATGTTACTTACGATAATACATCATCAGGATGTTTCTGTTGTAAACGTTTGCCCACGCCAAAACCAAAAAAACAAATTGCAAACATGGGAGCTACACCTGCTAATGGGGCTGCCATGCCTTTATATAATCCAAGGAAGCCCTAAAATAATAAATACAATAAACTGACAAAATCACTATACACTACTCAAAACCATCCTAACTATGATATAAGCTTACATGTATTGCAAAACCACCTTATAATAAAAAATTTCAACCTTTACTAATTGCATCTTTGGCAAGTCAAAAGCTTAATTCAAACATTGTATTATATGAAAAACATGAATACTGCATGGGTAGCACTTGATATCTCTTATAAAATCACAGATGATACCGGTACCTGACAATTTTGACAAAAGGTTCACAGTAATTTAGTTAAAAAACAGCTTGCTCAGCACCAAGATTGATAGGGAACAATTTTGGTTTATATACAGAACTACAAAATGAAAAAGTGTTATGTAAATGTACCCTGCAGAATAAGCTCAAGAGAGTACGGTAGATGGATATTTTGTGCTTAGACATAATATATCCCAAACTTCACTCAGAAAAAAATAGGTTTACAAAATAACACTATTACCTCATTTTTGACTATTGTGGTAAAACAATCAAATGTTCCTTTATAAAGCGGTGATTGGCCTGGTAATGGTTTTGGCATAGTCTGTATTCGAACCTACATCATAGAATAAAATATACCTATCATTAGGTAATGAATGTTTTATTTTATCTCCCATATGACCGGTTCCAAATGTTCGGTTTTTTCTTGCTGCAAACAATTCTGATTCTAATTTTTCTAAATTAGTTTGAGCTTCAACCAGTCAGAAACATACTTAGGTTTTATTTTAAGTGGGGATCATTGTGTACAGAAAAATAATATAGACCTAATAAGGCCAACTTTGTCCTTTAAAGGAATATAAAGGTCAAAGTCCATAACGACACACTTGACTGATTATACTTATACTAGTTATATATCAAAAATGTAGTCCCCTAAAAAATGTATATGTTTACAGAGCAAGGCTATAAAGCTTTTTGTATAACCTGTCTTTTGTAGTTTTGGTTCTATGAGCTAGATATAGATCTTTGGACATGCAAAAATCAAAGGCACCGGATTCTGGTGTATTAATACACTATAACTTTATATGATTTTTTTTTTACCAGAATCTGGTGCCTGTGGCAAAAATGGGGCCATAAAGTTTTTACTGAAAACTGCATCTGTGGGCCAGTGTTAAATACTAAATACAATTCAAAGTCAGGAACAAGTAAAACTGTGGTTGAACTATTTATTTCTGATAGCACATCATAGAGTAGGCCTATAGATTTCTAGCATTAGGCCTACTAAGCCTTCCCTACCCTATACTACTGTGCAAGGGAATAAGCATAAATTCTAAAGCTTTTTTACCTTAATCATGTCAAGGGGTTGACCCACACTAACGCAGCAAACACCTCCAAAACCACCAGCAATAAAGTCTTTAATAGCGCTCGGCATTTTGCTTTTTCTGGTCTCAGCTGTTAGCAGACGATAGCAACAATTGATGTTTTGACTATTCCAACCTTGTCGTCCACTGCTCCAGTACAACAAGTTTGTGTACCTTGATAGTAGTCTCTTTTAACCAGACCTACACAATAATATTATACTCTTATATAAGATTTAGGACTTGTTAATACCATCTCACTCAGCAATAAAAAAAAACATAAAACGAACACATATTGAGTAAAAACGTTGAATCAAATCAGAGGTTATAAGATACAGATCTGAGCCAGTGTTGATAGTAGACCTAAAATCGGAAAAAATCAGTCCCATTTTGATTGTGAGAAAACAGAAGACTAAACTAATTCTATCATTTCTTTTCGTCACATTATTTGATATTTCTGAATTTAAGTGTTGCACTTCACTTCCGGTGACCGTAAAGAGATAAATTTCGTCAAAGTCATGTTGTCTTCAACAGTTCCAAGACTTTCACTGTCCTTAAAAGTAATGAATTTGTCGCTTTATAGTCATGCAAGGAAATCATGAGTCTTGAATTGAAATGTTAGAAGTATACCATCCAACATTTCCAGTTACTTTAAGTTTAAGATCACCGACACTGTGTCTGCTACTAAGTACTAGGCTATTCAAATTATTGAATTGTATTTTTCCTCCTCAATAATGTAATGTACTAGTATTAGTTGATAGGTTCATATCCTAGATATTGTTGATGTCTGTGTCAATGCAAGGTTTTGTTTCCTGTTGCAAATGAAGATTTACAGAGTTATTTCTTCGAATGATTTTGATGGTTATTATGTCTTTCAAAGATTAGCATTAAACTTATCTTATGGTTATGCCCTAATCGTGCCTATCCTTGTTTGACATATGCAACATACAGCTATCCCGCATAATATGAATGAAGGCATGGCTTTGAATGAGAGCGCAGACTAGGGCTATTGATAATAATGATAATGAATACGCAAAAATAATGTCATTCATTTATAACTTTTGACGTCACTAAATGCCCTATCAATGAATTTGGACGGCAAGGGAATACAACTCTTATATGAGATAAACTTGTTTATGTGAATCCCGCATAGAACATTCAGATTAGACGTCTTTTTATAGAGTATGAAATATCCATTTTAGTGTTTGTGAAAGAAATGTAATTTATTTCAAGAATTCCAGAATATTCACTCTGATAGTACCTTGACTGACTGCAATCTAGCTGCAAACAGCCATCTTTTTTCTCACTTTTTTTGGACTACCTGTGGGGCAAAATTCTTCTGATGCCTATATACGTATTACCGGTACCATAAGAAAGAGCTTTACTCTCGACAGCGAAGCTCTCATAAAAATTACACAAATTATGTAATTTTTTTTAAACACGTTATTAGATTGCTTTGCTATAATGTAAATGCCTGACAGTTAAAAGATCACCCTTATCTTATGGATATTCTTAAGATATCTAATTTTGTTTTTTAGAATGGATACCAACAATCTGGAAAATGTTTGTCAGCATTTATGTCAAGAAAATATTCATCAGGAGGTATGTAATCTATTTATTTGTTTATATTATGTCTTATATAAGTTCTCGAACTACTGGATAGTAAATTTCCAACTTTATTCAATACATTGTTTAGAATCTTTAGTAATGCCTGCATTCAAATAGTGGTAGTAATACATTCTATTTTACTAGTTCTTGCAGTATCCGAAAGAAAAAGAAAGAAAGAAACAACTATATTTTACAAGGATAACAACTTAGGTTCTCAAGTCAGAAGGCTATATTGATATGAATTTATACAATTTTTAATCACAGAAAAGAAATTCTCAGAACAAGATCATTATTAGCATTGTCATTTACATATCCAAAAAGTTATTTTAAGTTCTTATAGAAATTTATAACTAAAGATTGTTAAAGTACTATTATTGTACTATATTCTTATTTAATGTCTGAGCTGTAAGTGGGCGTATATTACCTTGTCTGGAAAGCTATATTCAATGATGTCTTAATTTGATTTCAGCTGATAATGATTTAGTTGTAATTGGGTCAGGTCCAGGGGGCTATGTAGCTGCTATAAAGGCTGCTCAACTGGGCATGAAGGTTAGTTGTTAATTGTTCTAAGAAATATAAGTTACTCTTTTTTTCATTAATATTGATTCAAATATTTTCTTTTGCTGATTGATATGTTTTTCTTTCATAAAGACCACATTTCTGATTACAGTTAACCTCTATTGAGTTCAAAGTATGATAGTCTGCAAGTAAAAACACATTATTTATGTTATTATTCACAAATATTATATACACAAAATTTATTTTTATATTGTTAACTTTTTCTAATTGAAATTCAAGAAATAACTTGAAATTTGATATGAAAAAAATATTTGCAATGTCTCTTCTATTTATAGACTGTATGTGTAGAGAAGAATGAAACACTTGGTGGAACTTGTTTAAATGTTGGATGCATACCATCTAAGGCCATGTTAAACAACTCACATCTCTATCATATGGCCAAATCTCAGGATCTCAAAAAAAGGGGAATTGAATGTGAGTTCTAGTATGTTTAAATGCTATTGTAAAACCATAGTTTGGTGTGGTAAACTCTAGTCTCTTCTTTGTGGCAATATGAATTTGTGCCACTGAGCCACTATGAATGAAGTTTATTTCATAAGATATTTTCTTTTTTGTTTGGGTATCTATTTTCAGTCAGTGATTTAAAGTTAAATTTAGATGTTATGATGGATATGAAGAAAAATTCTGTGAAGGCTTTAACTGGTGGTATAGCTCATCTCTTTAAACAAAACAAGGTATTTATTGTACAACCTTTAATTGAAACTTTATCACATTAGTTCACATTTTACTCGAGCTCTGTCTATAGACAATGATTTTTTTTATGGATTCATTACTCATACGCCCAAATGAAATATGTGCTCCTCGTGTGTGTGTTATTTTTTACTCTAGAAGGAACATCTCCTAACAGAGTTTATTGCAAAAGTCTGTAAATCTGCTACATAGTTTATCATCACAAAAGCTCTGTGGAGACATATTTATTTAAATGCATGTTTCACATTTTTGATTTAAATTAATGGTCTTATTTACAGGTTGAACATTTACAAGGTTATGGAAGTGTAACAGGTCCCAATGAAGTAACAGTAACCAAAAATGATGGTTCTAAAGAAAAAGTTTCAACTAAAAATATATTGATTGCTACTGGTTCAGAAGTCACTCCATTTCCTGGTATAGAGGTAAAGATAATTTAGTGATATTTTAATTATGTTTTAATATTAATCATACAGATAGAATTCTAAAACTTTTTTTTGATCTTAATCAGTATACATTGTTAATTCATTTACATTGTTCATATTGTATTCAGAAACAGATGTTGATTTAGCTATCTCATTATTTACCAAATTGAATACATAGCTTGACAACGACATGTATTCTGGTGCATTTCTTATCTTGCCATTTTATAAGTGCCATTGAGAGCTGAAATTGAGCTCTATAAAAATAGGAACTTGGTAAAGGATGCATTATAGAAGTACTCTGGTGCATTTGTTTGTTTGTATTTCATTTTGTAAGGGCCATGAGTAGCTGAAATTCAGCTCTATAAGCTCAAAACATCTATATTATAATGAAAAAGCTGTATTTTTTAGGTTGATGAGAAACAGATTGTATCATCTACTGGGGCATTATCTTTAGCTAAAGTACCGAAAAAATTAATATTAATTGGTGCTGGTGTTATAGGAGTAGAATTGGTAAATATTCTCTTTTTACACCAACTTTGATCGTTCAATTTGTCCTTATGAGGCGTTATTTTTACATTCTCAAATAGTGAACAAGGAAAAGCTTTTGACTTTTTAATTCACGTATTTACAGAAAATTTCTTATTATTTATTGTTAGTTTGATATATTATTTAAGTGGCCATTGGAAAAAAATATTGATATTTTGCCAGATGATAAAATATAAGTTTATATGACAGAGCAAATATATTATATAAGTGGCCATTGGAGAGAAATATTGATATTTTGCCAGATGATAAAATATAAGTTTATATGACAGAGCAAATATATTATATAAGTGGCCATTGGAGAGAAATATTGATATTTTGCAAGATAATGAAATATAAGTTTATATGTCAGAGCAAATATATTATATAAGTGGCCATTGGAGAGAAATATTGATATTTTGCCAGATGATAAAATATAAGTTTATATGACAGAATAAATCTTTTGGATATAAAGTAATATTAAATTTGTACATTTAGGGCTCAGTTTGGCAAAGATTGGGAGCTGAAGTAACCTGTGTAGAATTTTTAGGGCATGTTGGAGGTATGGGAATAGATATGGAGGTTTCTAAAAACTTTCAACGTATATTAGCTAAACAAGGAATAAAATTCAAAGTTAATACTAAAGTACTTGGAGCTACTAAACAAGGTGATCAAATTAAAGTGCAAGTTGAAGGTGTAAAGGACCAGAAAACTGAAGAGGTTTGTTTTGTTTATTTATTTTCCTGGATTGCTTCATCAACTGATATTGAATGTTTGGATAAACTGAGGCCCTGTGTGCTGCAGTCTGTACATGCTAAAGATCCCTAGACAGTTGAAGAAACAGAGTAGGTGTATGCCGATGTTCTGACAAAATTTCCCTCATTGCACAGCCCACGGTGTTGACCATCTTCATTTGCCAAGAAGGCAATGAAAAGTAGGAAGTAAAACTCCATTCATGTCATTTCTATTGATTTTGCTTACAGCTGGAATGTGATACATTATTGGTATGTGTTGGACGTAGACCATATACTGAAAAACTAGGTTTAGAAAATGTCAATTTAAAAGTAGATGATAAAGGTAGAATACCAGTTAATAACAGGTTCCAAACTTCTGTTCCAAGGTATGGTATAGTTTGATTTGCGGTTACAATGTTGAAAATCCAAAGTAAATTTGCTGATGCTTGTTTTACTGTTGATCTTGTCCGTAATTATATTCCTGTTCTTTCTGTTCTGTTTACTTATTATGTTGAAGAACAGTAATTTGAAAAGTTTGGTAAGGTTCTTTACCCCATTTTATCTTACTTTCTAGAACACTGCAACCATGTTGTTAGTATGCTGTTAATAACTTCTAGTAATATTTTGATGTTCTAATTACAGTGTATATGCTATAGGTGATTGTATAGCTGGACCAATGTTAGCTCATAAAGCAGAAGATGAAGGTAACCAATTTTTAAAAAATCTTATGATAACACTGTAGTGTTTGCAGCCTAGACTGTTGTATGTAGAGCAAATGTAGATTATAATTGTTACTAATTAGTTAACGATGTATTTTTATGTATAATATGTGTTAAAGGTATGTGTGAGGTAGCAGTAAATGTAGATTATAATTGTTACTAATTAGTTAACGATGTATTTTTAGGTATAATATGTGTTAAAGGTATGTGTGATGTAGCAGTAAATGTAGATTATAATTGATAATAATTAGTTTAGGATGTATTTTATGTATAATATGTTTTAAAGGTATGTGTGATGTAGCAGTAAATGTAGATTATAATTGTTACTAATTAGTTAACGATGTATTTTTAGGTATAATTTGTGTTAAAGGTATGTGTGATGTAGCAGTAAGTGTAGATTATAATTGTTACTAATTAGTTAACAATGTATTTTTAGGTATAATATGTGTTAAAGGTATGTGTGATGTAGCAGTAAATGTAGATTATAATTGTTACTAATTAGTTAACGATGTATTTTTAGGTATAATATGTGTTAAAGGTATATGTGGTGTAGCAGTAAATGTAGATTATAATTGTTACTAATTAGTTAACGATGTATTTTTAGGTATAATATGTGTTAAAGGTATGTGTGGTGTAGCAGTAAATGTAGATTATAATTGTTACTAATTAGTTTACGATGTATTTTAGGTATAATATGTGTTAAAGGTATGTGTGGTGTAGCAGTAAATGTAGATTATAATTGTTACTAATTAGTTAACGATGTATTTTAGGTATAATATGTGTTAAAGGTATGTGTGATGTAGCAGTAAGTGTAGATTATAATTTTAAATAATTAGCTTCTGTTTTTGAATGTATTTTAGGTATAATATGTGTTGAAGGTATGTGTGGTGGAGGAGTACATATAGATTATAATTGTGTACCATCAGTAATTTACACCCATCCTGAAGTAGCTTGGGTTGGTAAAACAGAGGAAATGTTAAAAGAAGAGGTAATAAATTTTTAATAGATTTTCTTGCAAACAGATTTAACAGATTTGCATGCCATCAATTGCCATTTCTTTATCATTATCAGCCACTTTGAGAAATTGTGTTAGGAATTTAAAGGTTTTGAAATAATGGACTTGGAAGATGTCTGCTCCCTACCCCATGCTCATTAAATTATCAAAATTTGGTTATCAAATAAAGATCATGTCAGAGTTAAGGCAGTTATTTAAAAATAATCATCACTCTTAGCCTATAAATGTCTGAAGTACAATTAGAATGAATTTTTCAATTCAGCAATTGTTTTCCCACCTGCCAATGGTGGTTTATCAAATTCTTATACTGTATGATTATGAAAATTTTCTTATTTTGCATATTGATGAGATAAAATCTTGGAATTCAAGAAAACTTTACTCATTAGTTAATACAGTAAAAGTCCTTCATGCGACCACGCTCATTCTGCGATCGCTCGTTGTAAGCGACCGCCTCAAATTCCCCCCAACGATATTTCAATAAAATTTATGCTTATTGAACGACCACTCCTTCAACGTGACCAGCGACCACCGAAATTGAAGTAAATTGGCCAATTATCGCCTAATAAACGACCACGCTAATCATCATACTGTTAACGGGAGATCTGTCTTAAAAACAATGTCTATGTTATTTATAAATATAATAGAATTGAAGATTATCATATAATATCGTGATGACTTCAAAATTTCGTTTTTGGTAAAATCAAGGCTACCGTAAAATTAATCATTAAAAATGAAAGTAGAGTGTTCCGGATATTGTTATGAAAACATCGGGTGAAAAATGGATCACATTATCATCTTAATCGGGGGATTAATTAATCAGGCAATGATAAAATTATTACGGGATGAGATTAACGCGTGTCATGGGCAATTAAAATACAAGTAAAGAATATTTTATTGATTTATTTTGACATTGAAAACAGTAGGCCCCGTGAAAATTATGGTTACGAAATTTAGAAATAAATCGGTAGATTTGGGTGTCCCGGCGGTAAAATATTGGCTGAGCATTCTTCCAATTTTGAATTGTCAGATGGCATTATGCGAGTAAAAGACATTGTTGTTTGTTGTTATTAAACCATTAATGAATGTATGATGTACCTTCTCTTCTAATGACCCTTGATCCTATTAAGATACCCCCCCCTGTAAGAGACCACTTTGCAAATTTCCCCTGGGTGGTCTCTTAAAAGGACTTTTACTGTATATGTGAAATTTAGTTGGTAGATATTAACAAGGCATAATTTTTCTGTAACCTGGCCAAAATAAATAAATATATTTAAACTTTTTGGTCAGTTTTAATGGTATATTGGTGGTAAGTTTTGGTAGTTATTGCTTGTTTCTGTTTCAGGGTATAGATTATAAAATTGGTAAATTTCCACTAGTAGCTAATAGTAGAGCTAAATGTAATAATGATACTGATGGTTTTGTAAAAGTATTAGGTGACAAAAAAACAGATAGATTATTAGGGGCTCATATAATTGGTTCAGTAAGTAACTTAAACTTATCATAATTGTTGACATACTTGTCAGGGAAGGCTATTTGACAGAACATCTTTCTTAGAGATAACATAATTATGTTATTGTAGTCTGAGTCTGGTAACTCTTTCTCAATTTCTAGGAACACAGGAGGAAAAATTAGAATGTGCCCAAATAATTGATAGAAATCATCTTTACAAAATCTGAAATTATATTGATACATGCTAAAATTTGTTGTTTAGGTGGCTGGTGAATTAATCAATGAAGCAGCTCTAGCCATTGAATATTCTGCATCTTGTGAAGATATCGCACGTGTTTGCCATGCACATCCAGTAAGTTTTTCTTTGCATATATTTATATATATGGAATATGGTCTTTAAAACACTTGTTATGCTTTGGAAATTTTTTTTTTTTTTTTTTTATAAAAAGCATAGAAAGTAATAGAAATAGAACCAAAGGTAAATATGGTGAAAAGTGAAATCTATATTATTACTTTCTATGCATGATCAAGATTCCTGTATGTAATTAAAGGGATAATAGGTCTTAGAATGAACATAGATTTTGAAAATTTTAAATTTTTCCAGTAAGAGTTCTATTTATCAGTAAATATACCTGCTGTCATAAATAACATAAAAAAAATAAATATAAATATCCAAAAAAACTAAGTAATTATCCATAAAGATGAATTTGATCATTGAAAACGCTTAAAAATTGATTAAGCGTTTTTCAAAATGACTTAGTTTTGTAAGTTTTCTAGATTTTTAAGAGATTCTGTTACTTTATGACAGCAGGTAACATCACTGATGAATTTATACTCATATTGATCAATCTTGAGAACTAAAATGTTATGTTCATCCTAAGACCTATTATCCCTTTAATTGAAGGAGTAGTGTCTTTATCTTTGAATACTCTAGAATGGCACTCAATCGGAGAGTTCTGAAAAGATTCTGTCTGTTCCAATTCCAACGGTATGAGAATGGAAAAGTCCCATCTATTTCCTTCTCCGCATATTTGTATTCTGTTGCAACTTGTCTTAATGAACTTCTGTACATGCTGAATTCACAATCGAGCAGCCCTTATTTTCTTTTGGTCAAATTACCTCACAAGTTTCATTTATAAATTATATTATCTCCCTTGTCTTTCAAATATTTATTTCCATTTCAGACTGTAGCTGAAGCTTTCAGGGAAGCTAATCTTCAAGCTTATTGTGGAAAATCAATCAATTTTGGTTAATTAGAAATCTTCTGGCATATGTTAAGAGTGTTTGTTTCATGGAGTGATTGAAGTAGATACCTAGATCATAATTGTAGAAACATGGATTACATTTGACCTGTGATTTTGTTTTGAATAATGATGCTGGTATTTATCTCAACACTTTTATGTGTTTGTTCATGAAAACATGATAAATTTTCAGTTATTTAAGAGAATATTTTTAAAATTGTAATACTGAATCTCTATTAGTTAATTTTGGTCTGTTGAGTTAAGTTTTGGTACATGTACATGAAATTGAATTTGGGTCAAATGTTGTAGTAAAGAGAACTTATTAAAGCCAGAATCCAAGAAATTGATTTGGTATGTGCAAATAGATTGTAAAGTATACACTAACAAATTTTACTATCACTATTGATAAGGTATACTTCAACCACTGAATAATATATGCACATTTTCAAGTACAGAAATTCAGAACATGTATTTTAAAATATTAGTATTGACCAACATTTGTTATTTTGTGTTATAGAATTGTAAGAAATAATTTAATTTGTACAATATGTATTATAAAAAAAAATAAAGTGATTCAAACTGATGTATTTCATTTCAAAAACATACAATTTTGCTTTAAGTGAATTAAACTGCAAATGTATAGGGTCCTGGATTAATTATTCAGATGTGTATACCATTGCAAAGATATGGATGGTCCCCAAGATGAGACAACAAATTGTTCTGGAAGCAAAACTGGTTGGTCATCCAGGATATCCTGATTATTACAACAGTGCATCCAGTGTAGCAAAATATGTCCTGTGAAGCATATGAAGCACATAAAACAAAAAGTATATAGTTGGCTGCTCAGAGAAGAAAAGGGACAGGACTGACACAATTCCTGTTTTAATGAAAATAACATACACTTCCCCTTTAAAACAGACATTTTGTGATCAATTTTTATAACCTTACCTAACAATTACATTACTCTAGTAGTCGTAGATGCAAGGTCAATAAGAAGCCTGTTATCTATGCTGATTAAAAAAAAAAGTTCATTAAAGACACTATTTCATAAAAAAATATTTAATATCACAGCTTTGAATACATATATACAAAAAAAAATATCACTTCTCTTCCAATTTTTCATTTCAGATTTTCATATTTTGAAATTATTTCCCTTTAACTTCTGTTAATTTTCTTCATCACCAGACTGAATAACTTCTTCATTCTACAAAGGTAACATGTTATTTTATTACTTCATTTTTCAGTTAACAGCAACAGATAGTTATTAAGGCAACAATTTTTTTTATCAAATGTAATAAATGCCAAACAGATGAGATGTGAATAATAATATATTTTGTCCCTTTTTAAAAAAAAATGATGAAAAACCTACTCCTTCATTTGCTTCTGCTTCTAATCGTCTATGTTCAAAAATTTCTTCTGCTTCTGTTCTTTCCTCTTCAGTATATTCATCTTTATCTAGTCTCTCTAATTTTCTTAATGCAATTAATATTTCTAATCTATAGTCATCTTCTTCTGATACTGGATTCTCTACAAAATAAAATAAAACTTTGCACTCTGTTTGAATTTGAATTTTTTTTTTCATTTTTTTTTTTTTGCTTTAAAATGCATTTAAAGGGCTTTTTCAAATGAATTATTTTAGAACTTACCTGACATAACTAAAGCTCGTAACATAGGTAAACATTTGAGTTTAGCAACTTCTTTAGCAGAGGTTATATTGTTACCCCTACAAAAATAATCATAAAATGTTGATAAAAGTTTTGATAAAATATAGTTGTTGTTGCACTCGATATACCGTACACTAAAAATGAAACATTTTCAAAATCATGAGGATGAAGATAAATTCGATGTCTGGTTCAATCTGAATACATGTAATTTAACATAGTAAATATTTTGTTCCCAATCGGATATTAAGGTTTCCAGATTTTCAGTAACTGGATGAACATGGCTCCACTGTACTAAAAATATATCTTATAAGTCAAAACAAAAACTGCAATATTCTGTTAAGTGCAATATTAATTTCTATATTGCTTACAATTCAACTTGTCTTAAGGAGATTCCTATTTAATATATACACTTTACAAACCTCAAGTTGATGTACTGTAAAAGTTTTTGACTGTCAGAAAAACCATCTAAATTCTCTAATTGGTTATCTCTCAAATGCATAGTGGTTAAACTTGTTAATCTGCCTAATCCTTCTAATTTCTTTAATACATTAGCACCCTAAATCAAAAACAGTATCCTATTTATTAAACAAATTAAATGTGAATGCAGCAAATCCCATTTATTTGAGAATAGTTGTGCATATAGAATTCTAATAACTTGATGGTCACAAAAGGAAATTTACCTTAAATTAGAGCATGAAATGATCAAATTTTTGAATATAATTGAAAAAGCATTAAATTTGTGAAACTTATATTGAATTTCAAAAAAGATGTACAGATATCTAGTAGCAAATGGATTATCACCAACTGCTAAAAACTTGGCATCACTGACCCATTTTGCAAATGTTGAAAAAAATAACTTTAGTTCAACCAACTAGTTTTTTTTAATATGCACACGATCCATTATTAGAATGCTTTGAGTACCCTGTCTACCTGAGGCAATTTTTATCATTGGCATAATTTCATTTAATTGTGGAAATATTGTGCCTAAGAGAGTCTTTTGCATCAACAATAGAACAGACTATACTAGAGAGGACATTAGCTAATATAATAACTTACCAAGAAAAGATTTTTAAGATTTGGTAAATAAATTCCATCTGTAGATTCAAGTTTATTACCACGTAATTCAAGAGTATGCAATCTTCCCAACTTCGATGAGTCTAATCCAGTCACACTTGATATGTTATTATCTAAAATCATGAAAAAAAACAAGATGTAAAAATACAATCAATGGTTTCTACAAATGAAAAACCTTCTACACGTGTTATACTATACGCACATCACACCCAATATTTCTTGTCATAATTTATTTTATTTTCATTTCTGACCTGACTATAAAATCACACAATACCCTTTTAAACTATTCAATTATTATACTAATTCAGTGAATACTTACAATTTAAAGAAAGATGCTCCAACATGGGATGACTAACACCTTCTGTTGTTTGAATTTTATTGTGATTAAAACTGGCAATCTGTAAAAATGGCATTTCTGCTAATTTTGCACTAGTTAACAGATTTTCGTCTGCTTTTAAAGTGAGCAAATGTGTCAAGGAACTGAGTGGTGAAATATCTTTCAAATTGTTTTTACTAACATCAATGTAGCGTAAATGAATAAAATTCTTCAATATTTCCAAATCAGTTATTTCTCTGAAAAAATAAAAAATTAATGAATAGAAGCAGTTTATAATTTAATATGATTTATTAAAAATGCATAAGCTTACTGAAATATTTTTTGGAAGAGATTGTAATAAAGTGTAAAGCGTACGTCTGGGTCAAAAAGCCTGCAACAGTAGTTACATTTGAGGTGGTTTAGAATAAGCGGCACAGTAAACAAAAACCTGAATTCTTACTTTTCATGGATATCGAGACGAACATAAGCATGTGCTAAACCATCACCAGTCTTACAAATCAGTGATAATCCTTCCGAAACTATTTCTAGTGTTAATGGATTATCAGGAGGACCCTACAATATTCAAACAAAAAGAAATATACAAGGCAATTACAGATAAATAATTATTTATAAGCTTATATAGAAGATAGCTTGCCAGGCAAGGTAACATACACCCAATTCAGCAAACAGTATATTCCATGTTTTTTCATTTAATCCAGGGCAATAACTCATAAACCGACATCTGGAATCGCACCATTTTTTTAACTGTCCGAGATGTTTATTATTTAATCCAAGTTTCATTCAAATCGGATAAAACTACAGCTTCTATTGCGTACACAAGTAAATTTTAACATTTTCTCTTTAATCATGGGCAATAACTCATAAACAGCATCTGGCGAGACATTATCAAGATGAATACACATACCAAGTTTCATTCAAATCGGATAAAAACTATAGCTTCTATTGCGTACACAAGTACACTTTAACGTTTTTTCACTTAATCAAGGGCCATAACTCATAAACCGACATCTGGAATCGTGCCATTTTCGAATGTGTCTGAGATATTATCAAGATGAATACACATGCCAAGTTTCATTAAAATCGGATGCAAACTATAGCTTCTATTGTGTACACAAGTAAAAATTAACGTTTTTTCATTTAATCAAGGGCCATAACTCATAAACCGACATCTGGAATCGTGCCATTTTCGAACTTGTCCGAGATATTATCAAGATGAATACACATACCAAGTTTCATTCAAATCGGATGAAAACTACAGCTTCTATTGCGTACACAAGTAAATTTTAACATTTTTTCATTTAATGAAGGGCCCAAACTCATAAACCGACATCTGGAATCATGCCATTTTCGAACTTGTCCGAGATATTATTAAGATTAACACATACTAAGTTTCATTCAAATCAGATGAAAACTAAAGCTTCTATTGCGTACACAAGTAAATTTCAACATTTTCATGTGGGCGTATAAAAACTATAGATGGTACCGGGTATATATAAAAAGCTAGGAAGCATAATATGTGTTCTTTTCAAGAAGAAATTAATGCAGTATTATTAATATTGACTAGTTTGTTATACCCTTATGTTAAATATATAGGCCTAGGCCTAATTAAGCTACAGTTCAGGCAGAAGCCAACCATTTCACTCTCACTAAATTTAACCATAGACTCTATAAGGTTTTCACATAGTTGACATAAGATGATTATGTTGGATAGGCCCTAGTGGCTAGACTTCATACACTGCTTTTGTGCTGCCTTATCATGTTCTGGGTCTTGGCAAACAAGACATAGAAATAGAATATTATTACCAGTAATAATAGGCATAGAATCTACTTACTAATACCGTACTTGATTCGTCTACCTTTTTGTGTGATATAAAAATTGTTTTTTTTTTTAATTTATAATTGAAAGAAATAAGCCTTATTCTATGTAAGATTTTTGTTACCTCCTCTTCCTCGACTTCTTCTTCCTCATTTTCCGGTTTATCTTCGTTTTCTTGTTCAGGTTCTTCTTCTTGTTGTTCTTCCATATCCATATCATCTTCTCCTTCCGCAGTTTCTTCACCATAGGTTTCTTCAGTGTCGGACATTGTCGATAATACAGTTACAGACACCAATTCAAAAACAATCGGAGTGATCTATATTCAATCTTCAGTTACGGTTAATAATAAGTCGTTAAGCAAATCACGAAATTCACTTGTTTCTGACAGATGATTGTTTACAATATGGCGTCCGTTTCTATAGATACGCGTGAGTAGTCAATTGTTAGAAGCATTGTTAAGCTAAAAAAAAAGAAGTTTGTGGACCTGTAAGGTAATGGTTATGACTCTTATATATTATTGATACTAGTTTGATTTTCATGTTCTGGGATCAATCATTATTAATCCTTTAAAATAACATTTTATTCTGAAAATGAATAAAAAACGTAATTTCTCGTGAGATAAAACGTGGTTAGCAGGAGATTGAAAAAGAGGAATGACCGGCAAAATGATCTTCTACTTGCAAAAATGTCCTTAAAAGTTGAAAATTAAAAATAAGTGCTTGGAAAGAGAGTGCTTGGAAAGAGAAATGTTGATTCTGGTTCTCGTATTAGAAAGTTTCAATGGCATACTGTAATGGCCTTGTCACTACTGTTATATATTATAGATAGGCCTGCCTTAACTATTGGTGGAGCCCAATCATTATCAGTAGGCTACGGTAGGCAGATAGACTGTCAATGAGAGTAAATGAGTCAGTGATCTTAAGTCGATGCCAATCACGATAATGATTCATTAGGCATAATATATCTAGGCTTAGGCCAGATCTATACTTTTCTGTCTAAAAAAGTGCAAATGCAAGTTCGGCCCAGCTATAGATCTACTTTTTCATTCAAACAAACTCATTAATTTTAGAAGTTGGTTAAACTTGACAGAAATTTGAAGATCATGTTGGAATTACATCTAGGCTAGGCCTATGCCATTTTGTGACAATTTATTTCTTTAAAGCTTTAAAGAATATTGAAAATGCCACATCTCCCATCTTGTCTCTCCTTCACAGCTTCAGAAATTTTTGTAGGCCTGTAGTATAGATCTAGTTAGCCTAATTGAATTCAAGGAATTTTCCAATATTTTTAACATCTTGAACTACAGCCTCTTTTTTTTTTTTAGCTAATTTTCAATGCCCATGAAGTAAAGTCTTGGGTACAATATGTGCATTTTCCATGCATTCTGATGCTTTTGGCTGTAAAAATGTTGTTAGCCTAGCCAGGCTACATATTAATGTTTATATCAACGCAAAAATATTCTAAAACTAATAGTAGATGTAGATCTACTATATTATGAGTCTGATATTTCAATTCTCTTTTAAAAAAACAAAAGAAATAATTAAAACTTTTGACTTTGCTTAGATAGTATTAAAAGAATAAAATTGTTTGTGATTTGAATTGATGCTATAGTGATATTTTTTGAAAATATCTGACTGGACTATTATTGCCTGACTAAAGATTGAAGTAGAGTCAGGTAAATAATATACCTGGTATTACTATGGTGTCAGGTAACATTAAAGATTTATTTAACCAATACTTATTGATCTCTGCCCTTACTTCAAGTTTGGTTATTTTGGTTTCTATAGTAACCTTGTCTACCTTATACTACCAATAACTTGAATAAAAGGCAATAAAAGTCCATTGTTTATTTTTTATTGTTTATTCACTCAGTCAATATCTTTTTTTTCATTCTTTCAATACAAATTACAGAGAACTGTGTATATAAATGAATTTCTGTTGTCATAACAACCAATCTAATTTAGTTATTTTGATTGATCACTATTCAGTGCAAACTTGGAACCAGTTCCTGATTTCTGAATAGAACACTATTATCACATATGATGCAATAAAAAAAATTTACAGATCCAATTAAGTTTGTTAAGATTTTCAAATTATGAGATATTTTACAATTTGACAAGTAAAGCCTTACGCTACTCTGGAATTATAATGCGGTCTTATATTGTCGCCACCCCTGTCTGTCCATCAGTCGGTCCGTCCACAAATGCTTGTAAACGCATAGAAACTACATTCATTTGATTTGAATGAAATTTGGTGTGATCTTTTTTATTTCTGAGATCTTGAACACGCTCCATATTGACGATTTTCAGATGAACAATGTTGAGTTATTGCCCTTGACTTAGTCCAAACACATGAAAATTAGCTGATGAACTCAATAAGGACTAGCTGTCATCTGATTTGAATGAAATTTGGTGTGAACATTTATATTGATGAGATCTTGGATTAGGCCAAAATAATGTTAGAGTTTCTGCCTGTGAACAGAAAATATGCTTTACAGTAGGCGTATCTTGCTAGGCAACCGATGGTTTGAGATTAATGTCCTGTCAGGTTTTCTGTCTTTGTATGTTACCAATTTTTTGGGGTTTTTTTTAATTATGAAAAATAAAAAACAGAAACTCACAATTAACTGATTTTGGGGTAAATATAACAATTCTACACATTGATTAAACTGGAAATTGTATATTTTGTATCGGGCATGTGGTAATATACATAAAATATAGATATTGGTGTACGTGCATAGGTGCATAAAGAAAAATAATAATAGTTATGTTTGAGAATTATTAACAATAAATGGATTAAAGAATATAATTATTTCATGTTGTCATAGGTTACTTTACAAAATAAAGGGAAATACTGCATTTTAAACATATTATATAATAAGATTTTATTAATGACTACCAACATATTATTATAAATATCAATATAGGGAATTCAAATATAAAAGCCACATGATAGACCCAAATTTGCATTTGTGTAGAATTTTTTTTGAATTGTTGAATGATTTAATAAAACCTTGCACCCATTTCATGTTTAGTTTAGTGTGTTTTGTTTATGATTATATTCAGCTATATAAGTATATTTTGTAAAGATAAAGTAGTTTTATATACATATTATGTATTATAAGAGTTGTTAGGCTGGATTGTAGATATCAGTTTAAGTATTACCTTGGGAACCAAACTTTTGTTTGATTAACCCCAATCTATAATATCATATTGTAACTTCAAATATTTCCTATCAATTCACTTTATCATGACTATATGGGCTTACAGGTAAGTTAAGAAATTATTTAACAATTTATTTTAAGATTTTATATCATTCATATCAAAAGAATTAGGGAAAGTAAGAATTTTTAAGTCAACTATGGCTATGCAAAATTTCTTTGAATACAGATTTATTTTTGGTTCAGAGCTTATCTTTATCTACCCTGGTCATGACTTAGAATTTTCCGTAGATTCGTGTACATTTATTTATTTTGCAAATCTGTTCTTTTATTTTTATTTTTTTGAAAAATGAGATGTATAGATATTTAAGTGCTGTTCAATGTAAGGTTGTTAGAGAGAGCAATCATCTTGATAGAAGTTGATGATACAAGTCAGTTTGTTATAATATTGATGTCTATGTTTGATTAGAATTTGATAATTATTGGAATTCCTGGGAATGAGCTTGTACTATTGAATTTGTTTTTAGAAGTTCTGAGAGTAATTTACCTTTCCTGGTGTGCGATTCACCTAAAAAGTAATTCAGTGTAGATTCATTGATTCTGGTTACTTTCTTTCTTTTATTCACTTTGTTAGTTAAGATATCGTCAGGCGTCATAGCAACCAACTATTATTTATGCATGCCCTATCTGGTATATTGTGGTTGTTGTCTTGACAACCAATGAATTTGTGGATTATGGGTTATTGGAAGGGACAAGTATTTCCTGGGACAGTCAAGGAAGTATTGAGTTAAAGAATGACATCACTCAGGTATTGCTTTATTTAATTGTTTGAACAATATTTAGTTTATTGAACCTTAGTTTATTGTCAATATGATTGAATGTAATTATATTAGTGCACAAATATAAAATTTCATGTAAAGGAATTCATGGTCAGTTGAGGTCCTATTTGAACCAATGAATTTTGTTAATATAAAAGTAGTTTTTTGTGCATCTTTAATCTGTGTTATAAGCTCCCTAAAGATATCTGCTTTATTGATGAGTTGCATTTATGACATCAAAATAATACAATGAACATTGTAATTAATTCAGTGTTGGGTGTCTTTTGAACTTAATCGATAACTTGTAGCCAAGCCAATCAGTAATGGTTTTTATACATTTTACCTTCAAATCCATCTGTGTCTGAGTGGGAAAGTTAAAAATGAATTTTCATTTCTCGAGGGTGACATATAGAAAAGACATACATGGAAATTGATAGTGAAATTCCTAGTTTGAGGTATTTTTGAAGGTATTGTGTGTATAGTGCTAAGACTATTCACACATATTCAAGACCTAAAAAATAAATATAATGTTAAGTATACTATCATTAACTATGTGACACTTTCAATTGTTCTGTTGTTAATTAAGGTTAAATTAACACTTTATTGGTAAACAAATACAAAGTTTAATGTTAATTATCTCCTTCATATCTAATCAATTACATTCTACCAGTTTCAATTTTCTTTTAATTCCTTTCTAGTATATCATTGCTGATCTTTCTTTTCATTCAAATTCTCAGCATTTGAAAGTATCCTATGGTATTTCTCAAGTGTACATTACATTGTTCACAAATTTAGATGTGAAATATTTTTTACAGCTTTAATTTTATGAAACTTATATTAAAATATGAATGTTGAATATTTTGGTTTAAAACATTCGAAAAGATATTTGCATTGCCTATTTTGCAGAATTTGTCTTCAACAAGGATCACTAGTAATTTTGATGTCAATGGATAGGGTTTAGTTTACTAATCCTTAGGTTGGTAATAACAAAAGATCAAAGTTATGGATTAACTAACAGGCAATATAACAATAAGTATTAGTATCCTAATTTGTTATTATTTTATGTCAGATTACCAAAATTGTTAAGGTGATTATTTTAAAACTCAACTTCTTTTTAAAGATTTTACATGATAATTGTTACAAGAATATATTCTAGCCTATGGCGATCTGAAAAAACCTATCAGCCTACATTGGTACAGGCTGGACTTGTTAAATATCTCGCTACAGTTGGAAAGAGTAAGCTTATGCTACTGTCCTGGCAATATTTCCCTCATTGCACACTGCATGACATTGCCTGTCTTCATTAAGCACAGAGTATGATGTAAAAAACTTTTAGGGATAATCCACACCAATAGTTGGGCCAACTGTAAAGTCAAGAAAGACTTATACATCCCAAAGACTCTTGACTAGGCTTTGATTTTGGGTTTAAGAGGTGGCATTACAAAACGCAAGGACTGATGGAAAACAAAGAATACAGAATCTTAAGCTGGTAGCTGTTTTTTTTCTAATTTTTACATCTACAGCTAGCCACAATCTAAGATCTAAGCCTGATTTTTTATTAAATTTATCCTGCATAGTTTTATTCATTAATGAAATCTCAGATGAGTTTGATTTTTGTTTCACTTCAATGAATGCTTTATAACTCAGCAAAATTGCTTTACATTTGGCAAGTGATTACTACTTTGATGCAACATAGTGTTCATAGATATGAAAAAATGTTGTAAAAATATGATCGTAGAATCATTTAGCATACCAACATTGAATATGATGCTATTAATTGAGAAGAACGCAGATGAAAGTAAGCTTTGGCTATTTGACTGCAATTGAGAAATTATCAATTGATCAAATATATATCTATTTAAGAAAAAACCCATAAATATATGTTTGGTTTGAATTTGAAATTTGCCTGTCTGTTACAATAAAAAATCTCAACATCATCCATTTTGAATGAAATCTGGTAATCCTGTTTTAAGTTTTAACCAATTAGCTTTATAGTAAATTTAAAGCATCCTTTGAAGAGAATAAAGCCACAATTTCATATGGCTTGATTTAGTTTGAATTCTACCAATTTAGTCTTATTAAGTTTAAGTAATTAATTTTCCTGCTTAAGAAGGTAGAATTGGCTTATGTAAGTAGAAAGTCATATATTATTTAAGGAGAGAAGTTTACATGGTAACCAAACAGTATGAAAGCTTCCAACCCGAAGGTTATTGATTGAAAGTTTTTTATTTTTACATGTAAAATCAAGATACATGTACAATCATCAAAAAAAGATTAATTAATAAAGGATACTGAAGGTGAACTGGACCTGGCTTTATAACAAGTTGAAACAACTGTCTTGTTCATCATTTGAAGATTCATTTTTAGATTATTTCTCACGACTGACAAAACCAAATAAAAACTCAGTTCGAAAAATATTTATTCAGGCTTGGCAAGGTATGAAAACATATAAAATTGTGATTCTCTTGCCACAATCATTGATGACACTGTATTGAAATTTTCACCTTATATATTTCAAACTAAAACTGTGTTAAAAGCAAATATGAGATAAATTCTCTGTAAGCTTTCAAAGTAGTTTAAATGTGAAACTTTTTAATTTTTTTTATCAAACAGAAGTTTTTGAATGCATATTTGAATATTGAATAAATTTAATAGGTTGTAAAATGAGAAATTTTGAGGAAAGTGATAGATTTGCTATGTTCTGAGATATATTTTCTTAAAAGATTCAAGGTGTGGTTTCTTTACTTTTGATTTTTTTCCCTATTTTAGCTCATGTCTGTTATTGGATGATTATGTTAAAATGAATGAAAAATTTCTGGGCAGATTTCCAGTTATTTTATAATAAAACTGAACTCTAAGCAAACACACACCCATCATTTTTTATACCATGTCTATCTTTTTGTGGGGTCATATTTCGTGGACTATTTCTTTTTTTTCTTGTTTATTTTTTAATATTAGATTTATTTTTAATGAAAAGTAGTGAGTTTTGGTTGGTTTTGATTTAATTGAAAGTAATTTAATTGGTGTAGTCAGTTGAGTGAAACTTGTTATTTTATGGTGAATAGGCATATTGTGATAGTATTTGGTGGGAAAATATATTTTTATGAAGAAAATTATGACATTCTTAAGGTGAATGAGTAGACAAATTATATTTATCTCAAAAAGCATATTTTCTACAAGTATAGAAAATAGTACAGAAGTGTATATTGTTGTCAAAGAAGTATAATATGACTATTAAACTACAAAAGATTATGCAGTTTATTATTTGCAGCTAGTCAAGGCAATTATGAAAAGCCTTCACAACTGATCTTGAAGTAGGACTATGTACTGATTTAATTGGTTTCTTTTGATACACATTATAGTCTAATAAGCAAAATGATGAAATAACCATAAGGCAATAATGATTCACAAATCAATGATCCATGATTCTTTCCATCGTATTGATGCATTTCATAAGAAGGAAATAAAAGCAACAAAATCGAAAACCTAACTATATTGAAAATTAATAAAAAAAAGACAAATGAAAGTTTGGTCGAATTGAAATGAGTCTAGCCAAAGCAAAGATGATTTACCTTTACCAAGTAGTTGTATTCTACATGTTTTTAGAATATATTCGTTGACCTTGTATTGCAAATATAAGATGTTGAAGTTTTCTCATTAAGATTTTAAGTTACTGATTATTTAAATGTGAAAAGTAAAGTCAACTCATACAAAAATTCTTATAGTAGTTTGGAGTTGTGTGGAAATTGGAGACCATGTTTAATTAGTTTAGATTGTCTAATGATATCATTGTTATAAGATATATAATTACCAAATTAATTATTTATTAATAGAATACTAAACTTGTTATTTCAAACAATTGTTCAGATAACTTAAATATTTCATTTTACAAATTCCTCCACCTCTAGTTTTAAAAATAATACCAAAATTAAGATAACAATTTGTTTATTATAAAACACACTGGTATGTTAATGATTTTGATAAAAAAAATATAAAGGGAATTATTATACTAATTTTTGTACATAAATCTCAATTTTCTGGTGTGAAAATTTAACTCAAATTTGTGAAATTTCATAATTTGATTACAATTCTGAAAGATTTTCACTGAGTTTATTGTGCAGATAGTCATTTTCCTAAGAAAAACATTTTTAAGTCTCATTATTTGTCAGTTAAGTTTGAATATTGTTGGATAATGTTATTCTTAGTATTACCCAGGATCTGTGTTGGTTTGAAAAATAGTTTTCCGCCTTGAAATGATGAGAGCTAATATATGGTTCAAAGCTAAATATCAGGGAAGATAAATGTAAAATGGTTAAATTTGTCCAAAATATTATGAGATTGTCATCATTGTTTATAAACTTGTTGACATTTATTTGTGATTTTATTTGTCTAAAGTCTGTGAACTTGTTGATGACACGAAACATTGACAACATTCCTCTTGCCAAGATTCCAAATTTCTCTTTCTCATAAACTTAATATTTCTTGTTTCAAGCTGGTTTATCCTATAGTTACAAAGGGTAAGAACTATAAAAAAAATATCTATCTGACCAGCCTTGACAAATTATATGGACTTTATTTGGACAAAGACTGGTATTTTTTATTACCTCATATTGTTGCAAATGGAAATTCTTATGGTTTTTTCTATACTTCTAAGTTGCTTTATGTGTTGAATTTTATTACTGTTGTTGATGTCACTTTAATTTATTGTTAATTTGAAGAATTTTCAAAGTATTATTTATATGAAATATATTTGATCTGTCTGTTTAATATTTAAGCTATGTTAAAATTGATATTATATATTGAATATAAAAAAGTTAAATTTAGATGATATTTGTAACAAGGTCAAGAAGATTAAATTCTGTATGGTTATAAATTTCATATATTATCTGTGAGCTCACATTTTAGATAATTTCATTTCATTACATATTGTCAGGGAGAAAATTTCACTTAATTAATGCAGAATCAGAAATTGGCTTGAAATGGCCCATTAAATAGAAATTGGTCTCATACAGTTGCCATGGTAATGTCATTTATAAAACTAACTCTGTATATTTTTGTCTCTATTTGGTTCTATTTGCAAGTTTGACCTCTAACCTTCTGTTGGTTGTAATTTGACAAGGGTAGGAAATTGTGTTTTTATTTGATAATTATTTAAATTAATGAAGTGAACTGATAAAAATGATAAAGTGACTTTGTCTTCGTCATTTAACTTGTTATTTTAAAATAAGAAAGTATGGTGTAGTAAATTGCTCTTCTTCAGAAATGTGAAATATTTAGCATTTGAAACTTCTATCCATAGGCATAAATTTCATTTTCTAATGGTTTTATATCAGTTTTTTTTTTCCTAAGTATTGACTTTGTATTTTTTCAGGAAACAACAATGAAAAAGAGCTTTCCGTAGTGTTAACTTGAGGCTGTAGGCCATTTACCAATGGAGAAAATGGGAAAGTTAGATGCAATTTTTGCAAAATTGAAAAACAAGAAAATTTCTGAAAATGGTAAGAATGATAAAGAAACAGAAAACAACAACACAAAGGATTTGGCGAACTTGAATCAAGATTTCTCAGAAGTGAAAGGTCCTTCCATAAAGAATTCACCAAGCCCGATGACTATACAAACTGGAGCCAGCAGAAGAAAAAGTCGCAAATCTCGACCTCGAAATATTTTGGAGTTTGACCATGTAGAAAAATTGAATTATGCTGATACACCAGACTTTGATGATGATAGTAAATGGAATATTGATGTGAGAAATGGAAGTGAATGTGATGATACTGATGATGTCTATAATTCTCATGTCACTACTAGGTCACCATCACCACAACCACTCGATTTGTCATCTGGTGATCATCGATCCTTGTCTTTTTGCCATGATACTGAAGATTCTTCAGAGAAATTGATTATAGATGAATGTTTAGACGATGATTCATCCAGTTTGCCATTGGATCTGTCAGTAAAGGATTCCAGGCGAAGCCCTGCTGCCACATCTCCATACAACCAAACTGCTGAAAGTACATCTACTGCTGATTTTTCAAAAACTTCTGTTACTACACCAGTTTTCCCTCCAGATGCTACAGATGCAAAACTTCTGAAAGATTATGCAAATAACACAATGAATGAACTGCTGAAATTGTATGGACTGGGAAGTCCACTCACAAAAACTGCTGACCCTAATGAAAAAATAGAGTTAACTAAATATCATGTAGCTCAGTTAGCTGCAACATCCAGTCTAGGATTGATACCAAATGAACTGAAAGGCGCTGGTGCAACCACTTCCTCCACAGTACCAACATCTGGAATTCCAGTACCACCAACAACACTAATGAGTGGAGTTTTACAAGGGACCAAAAAAGGAATATTTTCCAGCCAGAGAAAACCAATGTTTCAGCAAAATGGATGTAAGTAAAAAAAATTATGTATTATTTAGTTATATATAATTCATGCATGTACACTTTTTTACTTAAACAAGTTCCATTGCCAGTATTATTTTTAGCTGACCTGAAGTTCTGGACATTTTGTTCTGACAATTGACATAAATGTGCATAACAAATTTGTTTAGCTTACCCATATTTAATGTCAGCCACTGGCATTTTAATAACTTTTTAGAAATTTATTTCTTTTTTAATAATTATGAAATGAGTTATTTTCTCTTAAAATTCAAAATATAATTTTAGGCATAATACTTTTCATAATCTGTCTGTTTGGCAAGTTTTTTTTTAGAGCTCTGTATTCTTTTTAAACAAATTAATTTCACACAACTTTCAACTTTTTAAGACATTTTGAAATATTGCATGTAAAATTATAAAGATGTCACATGAGATGAGTTTCTTTAAAGCTTCATAATGACTATAATTGTAATTTAGTATGCCTTTAGACACCTGTATTTTTCATGAAAAATAAATTCTTTACTTTTTAAAAAAAGTGTCATATTTAGACATTTTTTCTCAATTTTAATGGACATGAAATGAAAATTTTAAACTATAAACTTCCAAGTAATTTTATTCTTTATCTGTGAAAAAGGAAAAAGATTCATCATACAAAAACACTAGTAAATGGTAATATAGTTTTTACCTATAAAGATTAAAATAATTTTGGTGAAACAAAGAAAAATATACAAGAGACATGTATCTACTGCCATGTCCTTGTAACCTTAAATACAAGCCATTCAAGATATGTCTGATATGGTAAATTTGAATTTATGACATCATGGCTAATTAATTTCTAAACAAGATATAAAATAAGTTTACTAAGAAATTATATGATAAATCTAGTAATAATCAAAATAAATATAATGATGAACAAAAATGAAAGGATATCTTGATCTTTTTATTTGAGATTTTTGATTAAATATTATCAGAATATTAGCGTTGAAATGATTAGTGAAGAATATTGTGTTTTGATTTGAGTTTTGATGAAATTACTGATGGCAAGTAAATGATCAAATTTAAGGTTAAAAGTGGATTTTCATATTTAATAACACTTTATCATTAAAAGATGTTATTTAGATCAGATTTTGTATGGGTTTGATTGATTGTGTTGAATAGCCTATTACTAGGGATTAAAGACAATACTGATTAGACTGTGGTATAAAGTCAATCATAATAACAAATAAATCTTCTTTTACTACTTAATTCTATGATTTTTGACATTTTGTATTAGGATCTTTTTGATGTGAAATGTAACCATAGAAACAGGTGATTTAAACAGGGAATCAGACTAAGATAAATATCTAATGTGGAGTATTCTTGACAGGAAAAAAAACTATTGCTATTTAATAGAACCAATCAAGCATAGCACATGTCATCCAATCAATGTTTTATTTGTTGTGGTATAACTATGGAAACTCAACATTAAAATTATCAATTTTACAGTATGTAAGATCCAAGTAACCATCTAGACTATATTGTTTCTCCAGTTCTTTTCTCTTTGTTAATATTTAAAATGCTTTGTCTATTTGTTTCTGGTCAATATCTTCAACTAAAGATAAGAAATTTTATCAAAGACTTGTAAGAGAAGTAGGTACAAATCATAATGCTGTGTTGTATCAATATAAAATTATTAACTGTAAGATTTTAATGTCATCATTCCTGTTATTTATGTACAAACTGCCATTCTGCCACTCATATACAGTATGACCTTCCATCAAAGGTTGGTAAAAATTTCCACTAAGATAAATACTATATATGAAATTATCTCCAAACAATCAAAAATTTGTCTTTTTGCAAATAACAGTGCTCTGTATTTAAGAGCAACCATTATTATATACTTACCTCTCTTTATGTATAGAATATTGTGGACATAGATGCCTGTTTGTTGTTCCATCTTTCTGTCCACATTTCTTCATATTAACAAAAGTTTTTACCCAATTTCTATAAAATGATTTGCACTGATTAATTTTTCAATCTTATGTAAGTTTTTTTATTTAAGCAAGAAACATGTTTATAGGTCAAAATGAAAAGAAAGGTGTTTCTTAAGAAAAAAGATTGTTAACGATGATATCATAAAAACTGGGGTGGGGCATGGCATGATTTACATGTTATTATTTTTTGCTACATTATCAGCGTATGACTTAGTCTTTCTTACAAATTTTATTTAGATTTGATTTTTTGTTAAATATTCTGCAATTTTAATCACAAACCCTTGGAAGCATAGGGAGCTTTGAGCGGTTTCTAGCCAGATGAGTGTTGAAAATGTTAATCAAGTTAGGCTTGCCTTCTGAGGGGAGTATTTGAAACCTGTGAACTTCATAGAAAGACACTATTTGGTTTTTTGCAGATTTGATTTATGTGTAAAGTAATTGCTTTGACAAATTTTAGAATAAAGATGGAAAGAAAGCAAAATGAACTAGAAATTTGTATACCGGTACTCAAAGAAAAACATTTGATGTCTACATTTAATTTTCACCTATTCTGACAAAAAGGTTGTACACAATAATGAAGAATTTTTAGAATTAAGAGGAGAATTTAAAGAATGTTAGTTGAATAAAGAAATAAGTGGACATGAAATGAGGGTTGATATATATATATATTTGAGGTTGCTGATTGCTGCCAGGTTTCTTATTGTAAAATATCTTTCTAACATCTTTATTTGTGGTTAATAAATAAATAATGTAAAGAATGGAAGGTATTAATGTTGTAGGAAATAAATTTATTTTGTTTTCCTAGGATTTCTGATGGTTAATATTTAATCTGGAAACAATTTGTCTCTTTGTAGATTTTTATCTCTTTCCACACATAAATATTGATAAGTAGATATTTTCTGTGCGGTAGCATATCTTTCTCATTCTCATTTTGTATAGTTATTTTCTGACTAAATTTCTGACTAAATATATAATAATATAAGTAGACTGAGCTTGGTTAAAGTGGTATTCTGTTTACTAAAATTTTTTGCTCAAATATTGCATGAATGATTAAACATGTTCAGGTGGAAAAACATTTTTTGGGAACATTTTAAGCCTATGGTCATGTAACTTTTGTATTAACCAATAATTCAAGATGTATCAAACATCAAGTGAAAATTATTTCCACTTAGTGATATAATTAATGTTTTATGTTTCAAGACACTAAAAATGTATGATGCTAGGAGTCGGACAAGCATATTATCTGATGCAAAAACAAAGAGGAAAATGTTGTGGAATCTTGAATACATACGCCGCTCTATAGAATTTTTCCATCAATCATGTGATTGTTTGAGGAATAACATAGGTAGCCATTGCAAACATCATATAATATCAACATCACATCAGACTGATTAGAACATATATATAAAGGGCTGGAATACGCAGAGAACCGGCAGATAATCAAATTTACCAGCGAAAGTTTCTTCTGTCATAAAGAGTGTGCCAAAATACCTAAGTCTTTTGATGTGAGTGATTGGTACAGGTGTCAATATTTTTGTATAGCAGTTTTAAAATTAGGGGCAATGGAGCTAATGCTAATGTGCTCCTAGTTTAAGGTTTAAATTTTGTTTTCTCGAATCACTCTTTTTCTGATCTGATTTAGTCAACTAAAAAGAAAAGCTAGGTAACAAGAAAAAACGTAATGAATAGGATTACATGATTACAAGCAAATTAGAACCAGTTCAATTGATTTTAAAACATTTAATTCAATAAGTGAAATATTGGACACTGCAGACTGAAAACCATCACTACATCTTTAATAAAAAAAATTTTCTCTTTTTGTGAATTTCACATTGTTTATTGTTGACTTGTCAACATGTTTTTCTTTTTTAACAAAAAAATTTGAAAGTCAACATTATAAACCAATATTTAACTTTAAGGAGATAAAAATATCAAAAACATGAGTCAAAGATAAGATAAAAACCCTGATTTTGGTTAAAAGAAATGAATTTAGTTTAGTGAGATAGTCACATGTTTTGTTAAATTTAGGCAAATTTATTTCAAGGTTGGTTTCAATGACCTTCAAAGGGATGCAAATAGTTTGAAAGGGCCCTGTTCTATGAATGACTGAAATTTTCATTTAAAATGTTAAAATTCTCACCGAATTCAAATTGGAGAGGATTTTGAAAGTCAAAGTTCAAATTTGAGCTTTATAATATTTATTGAATATTTATGGGCAGGAAATATGGCCTATTTTAGGGTGAAATAGGTTGAAACTTAGTAAAAAATTGGGCTATTTATTATTAAATAGTGATTGTTATTTTATTTGGGGGAAATGTTAATTTCAAAAGTTCTCATAATTTGTGGTTGAATCGACCTTTCAAATTGTTTGTGAATTTGATATTTAAAGTGGAAACATATTATCATGTAGCTGGTAATTTTCTTTGAACTGTTTTCAATGCATGAGTCTCATTTTGTCATTACATACATGTATGTAGTTAAAGGAACAGGTTTTTTTAATTTATTCATAATAATTCTTTGGGATTTGAAAATGATCAATATTGATACAATTTGTAGATCTCGCAATAAAAAAAAATAAAATCTTAAACCTAAATAAGTATCTGTATAGTGTGTACCTAGTTTGTACTGTGTACCTTATGTGTGATCACATAATATTCAAGAACTAGTCACTTCTAAGTGTTATAGGAGATATTTGATATTTTCAATAATATAATTTAAATAGATAAAACCATAAATGTGATTTTTTTTATCTTTTTGGCC
The DNA here is from genome assembly GCA_030562195.1 of Nipponacmea schrenckii. Lineage (NCBI taxonomy): Eukaryota > Metazoa > Mollusca > Gastropoda > Lottiidae > Nipponacmea > Nipponacmea schrenckii. Next base: position 23,217,058 of record JAUJPP010000005.1, read on the forward strand.
ATGTCCCAAATTTCAAAGGTCCCTATTTCAATATTTTATCAGATATTGTATTACTAAGTAACTCCATAAATTTTGTTAAAAAAAATCGGCAAAATTTTGTTAGATAAAACAAGCTACTGAATATATTGATACATTAAAACTTTATATTAGAAAGATATTACGCCATGATCTGATACACCCACTTTCTTTATTTTTGCAAAATGAATTTAAATTTAAAGGTTAATTCCAAAGAGGAAACCTCGATATTAGATATAAAAATGTAAAAAAAAAAAAAAATATTTGACAGTAAGGCTACAACCACTTTTGCACTACCAAATTTATCCCTTCTCAGAATGGTATGCATGAATTTTATAGACGGCTAAGCGTTCTCATGATGGTTCCAATTCTGGCTTCAACTTTTAGAGCGTAATTCGATCATCATCAGAAGCCATTTTTGTTTTCATCTGGGTTACTTGGCTTGGTCCAGACCGAGAAGTAAATACTTTGTAGTCCTAAAAGACTGTCAATTCTTAGGGTGGTAAACACTTTAGAAGGCACAGTTCTTGATGGATTTTGACTTGGTGAAGTTGTTCATTAGCACCATAAGGGGAACACCCTAACCCTATCAATAAATGAAAAACAAAAGCATTCAATAAATGTTCTAGAAGGCACAATTCTTGCCATTTTTTGACGAAACTTAGTGAAATTTTTCATTATTACCTAATTAGTTATTATACATAGGCTTTCGAAACTTCTCAATTTTTATGCAGATATCTGAGAAAATGAAAGGTTAAAAGGGCAGTATGCAAAATAAAATGTAACCAAATTTTTTATATTTTTATCTACTTGATCAGCTTGAATCTGTTGTTAAAAGCGTAATAATTGTTAAGTAATTCAAACTATTTTTAATTTTGGACTAAAAAGTGAATAGATTTAGTAATTTTCATTTGAAACCTTCAAAATAAAATGAGAAATAGTTCTCATCAATTTGGAATTTATTCTGCCTGAATTTGTGCATTACTTGTACATCACTAACCCAAAAACCTACAAGCTAAAACTTTTTAGTAAAGATTTTCTACAAGTTGATGGTCGACAAATCTCTCTCTGGTCTAAAGCTTTTGTTGATTTGAACAACTAATCCAATCTTCTAAAAAAAATATCAGGCTGCTGCTTTAAGTAACAATCTATGTATTTTGGATGGTTTTGAATTTTGTGTGTAAGCTTTTTTTTCCAACAGAAAATCTCTAAGTTTGGAATATGAACAGTTATCATTCACTGTCATGTGGGTGTATTCTATACTTTGAATAATATAATATTCTTATATTATTGGTTTCTAAAAATGCAATAAATTGTGAATAAGTTTACATCAAAAGTTTCTATACAAGAAATTTTAAAAATATATTATCCACAATAGACTGAGCATGTATAACTGTGTACTAAATTCAATCACTTTGTGTTGAACTTTTAAACAAATTGAATTTACCAGGCAGTCTTATTATAGATTACACAAGGATATTTCATATACGAGATTTTAATGTGTTTATTAGACTAAATGCAACAAAGACATTTTTATGACATGATCACATATATATATGTTTTTTTTAAAGGAATAAGGTTTGGTATTATTTAGGAGTTTCACATGTTCTATCATGTTTTAATTCAAATAATAATGATATTGTTTTATTATCACTATAGTTACTACATGGTATCAATGAACCAATTCATTCAGTGATCAATATGTACATATTAGTGTTAAATTACATACAAATGATATTTTTGAGCAAATTCTTATAATTTCTTATGATTAGGTGATTGTAAAATCGTATTGTAGAAGCAGTTTATTGCTTATGAGCTTATAAGAGGTCAATCAAATGAAAAATACTGAATAATAAATAAAGCACTTTGTTAGCTCTTCAATACTTTATTTGAATTTGAATTGAAATTTTGATTTCTAAAAAAAAAGTAAACAAATGAATTAAAAAAAAATATTGTCTTTAAACATGATAAAACCTGCACAAAATTTAAAAAATCATTGAGAATCATTCCATTTTAAGCTTGTAATAAGTATAAAATTTAGTATATATTGGTCTTGATTTCAAATTTTATTGGTACTTTGTCTCCTTTGCTATAACATCAACATAACTATAACATCAGCTTGATAAAATTATGAGTACCATCATTGATGCTTTTGTTATCCAATAAGTGTTATTATAAGCTTATTACTATATCCTGCCCAACAAGTTTTAAAAGCATAGTTACATATATATATATTGGGTCAGGGAATAAGAAAATGTCATGTATTGATATTTCTAAAAGGGTGAGTTGCTTTTATCAAAGAAATTTTAAGATGACATTTTTTTTTGTCAATTAAATTTTGTATTGTTGACTAATGGAAAGAAGTTTCAATAATTGATTACAATAGACAACCTATAAACCTATATTAACTAAATTAACCAATATGTATATTATATTAGATTTGATTCTAAATTTCAGTTTTTAAACCCAATGCCAAATCAATCTCTAGTCCCAAGTTTAGAAAGATATTGCCTGGTGTTAAGACAGCCTTATATGCTAATAAGACTTTACTACCAGATTATACAAAGTACTTAAAACGGTATGTACCAGTAATCAATAAAAATGAATTATATAGGCTTAAGTTTTATTAAAAGCTACCATGCCAGATTTAGAAAAGATGTGGACTGTTAAGTACTGCAATAATTAACCCAAGGCCAGAAAGGAGACAGTTTTTGGTTCCTTCATGTTAAATAAAGATTAGAAGAATGAATTGGTTAATAAAAATATTATTCACAAAGCTACATGTACTATCAAAATGAATCTTTGTGAACTTCAATTTGAAATGTCTTTGTTTTTGACAGGTTTGGTAATGGAGCTCAATGTGGTAGTAGTACCTGTAAAGAATTGGGTTACAGAGAACATTACCATTGCCTTGATTGTAGTCGAGTAAGTTATTTCCCTTTGGTTAAGTTATCTAGTTATTAATTTTCAACAAAAGAATATAGTCCTTAAATTCTAAATAGCTGAATATTGGATATTTAATTGATAATGCATGATTTTTGATTAACCATTCCTCCAACTGTATTTGTCTATGATGTGACAATTCTTCCAACTTTTTGTAACTTTCTGTTCAAACTTTTAGCACTCTTTATTGTTTTAATGTTGTTTTTATATCTAACATGTAACATTATTCTTTTTGTTTTGATAGCACCTTTAATAACTGAATTCTAAAAATTCTAGGATAACCTGTTGAAAAAAAATAAAAATTTGATTGTTTTGTTTGTCTTTCGAGAAAAATTATAAAAAAGGAAGCAATAAATTTAATATTTAAGAGCAATTCAAGCTTCAGTTGTGTCCATTTAATTCTAGGATATATAAATATGTTTATATTTCAATAGAAATTAATTGTCCTCATGGACATGTAGAGTAGTGTATATATAGTAGAGTTAGATTTGGGTGGGAGTTATGAAATGTCTATTTGATTATATTAGGTTTATGTTAAAAAAGAAGAAATGGTTCGACATTTCAAATGGCATAAAAAACGGGAAGAATCTTTACAACATGGTTTTATGCGTTACAGTCCAATGGACAACTGTAAATCCAAGTTTGGTACATGTACCCATAATGGACGCCAAACCCATTACCATTGCATTCAGGTCTGTTAGTCTTAAATTGATCCAGAAATGCCTGGTTTCATGAATACAGTGGCTTCAAGACAAATTTTAGTTATTCTATTAAAAAGAGCTCTCAGAATTTTCTAAATCCTTATCTTTAGTATATTTAGATATTGTTTGTTAATCCACAACTTTTTTTATTCAACTTAAAACAGGCAGTTTAAGTGGTGTAATTTAGAATTGTTTGACTAAAGAGTATTCAATATTTTCCAAAAAAAAATTTATATTTTGCTGTATAATAAAGAGCACAGAAATGTTTACCAAATTAAACCAATTTTGGTTTCTTAACCACTAAAATTGTTTGCTATTAATGTTGTACTAAAACTAATTACTCGTTGTCATACTGTTATTCTACTAAAGTCTATTTTAACTTAGTTTCTGTAATACTAATCAACACTAGCAGTATGAAACAAAATTAATCAAAATTTTCGACCAGGACAGTTCAAAACCAATTTATTATTCATATTTTTTAAACTGATTGTGTTGAAATTTTTAGGCTGGATGTGATAAAGTGTATATTAGTACATCTGATGTACAGATGCATGCTAATTATCATCGTAAAGATTCAGCTATTATACATGAAGGTTTCCAGCGTTTCCGAGCTACTGAGGACTGTGGTACTACAGCTTGTCAATTTTATGGACAGAGGACAACACATTTTCATTGTCGACGTTCTGGATGCAATTTTACCTTCAAGAATAAAGCAGATATGGGTATGTTCATAGCTTCATATCAATAAGAATCTTGCATTATAACCACCTTGTATGGTATTAGGTTTTAAATTAAGAAAGTAATGAAGCTTGAATGATCTTTTTATTTAAAACTTATGTTAATAGTGTTATCTCTTGGTCACTGGTATTTGTTTTCATTTATTTGGGATTCATTGTTGCATGTATGAATCAAAGCACAGATTATTTTGTATTATAATCATACTTGCTGGAGACTTTTAACACCATGATCAGTGACTTGAATATTTAGGAAAAAAACTACTCTGATCAATAGAACACTTTATCTCTAAGGAACAATAGATCATTATTTGTATACATTTATTCATTATTTAATTTAGCTGCACTATATCATTTTGCATATAGGTAATTTGGCCTCCTGTTTGTCTCCCAGTAAAGTTATTCCATTATGAAAGGAGTTTAAGGCTTATTTTTATGTTTTAAGTGTTATTTTTTACATCAAGGTTTCATTAATATAATATAGGATAATGGAGTTAAAAATGTATGTCTTTCCAGAAAAACACAAAACCTACCACCAGAAAGATGAAATACTATCTAAGGATGGGTTTAAAAAGTTTATGAAGTATGAAAATTGTAAATTTACTAATTGCAAATATGCCAAGATTAGCAATCATATCCACTGTATACGACCAGGTTAGTATTTATAGTCTCAATTTTTATTCTGTGTTGGCTTTAAATGTTAGAACCTCTTATGTCTTTGAGGAAGAAATTATATGTTTGCTTATTTGCTTATGATAAATCTGAAAATTTACATTTCCGATCTCAAACTGTTGTTTCTTTATTTGACAGGATGTGATTATGTTTTACATTCCACTGCTCAACTTTATTCACACAAACGAAAACATGAACGAAGAGACTTTGAAAGTGCATACCAAACATTTCGTCAAACTCAGGACAAAGGAGGTAAAATAATCCGACAAGCCCGTCCAACATTGACCAACTCTGGTCCTGCTACTCAGATAGTAACTTCAATACAATCAGCACCAATATCCACAGATAAACCAATGTCACTTCCTGTTCAGATAAATCAACAGCAAAACATCTCAATGACTGCTTTTCCAGTTCCATTCAGATCATCAGTTAATCAATCTCCTGTCAATTCAAATGAAAACACATCAAGGGAGACAACTCCTGTTAAAGACATGACCACGGAACAGTCATCTGTTTTGAGAAAATTTGGGGAAACTTTGAATGGAGAAAAACTAAATGATTCCCTCACATTACCCATACCTAAAATGGAAGTTGGTAGTAATGCAGCTACCAATAAACCAGTCACTTCGGTCTATTTGACTCCTGTTAAAGATTTGCCAGTACAAGACTCTACAAAATTGCCAGAGCGTAAAGATAAAGATGAAAGCTGGAGAAATTATCTGGTTAGGTGAGAAAACTATTAGCAAAAAAGACTTCATGAAAGAAAATCACCGATTTTTAATGAGTTGCAGAAGTGATTGAAATTTTAATGTTTGACATAAAATATTGAACGCATCCTTAATTATCAATGGTCAATTATTTAATATAAATATCACGTTTTTTTTGTGCTAAAAAATTATAATTGAAATTTTCAGATACACAGCTAATGATCCATGTAATTCTAGATGTAGTTTACTTTATAAAGATCATTATCATTGTCAAGTTGAAGGCTGTAATGAATTATTTAGAGCCAAGGATGCAGTTAGAGAACATTCTAAGTAAGTTAGTGTTGGTGTGAGATGGGAATAATATTCTCAATAAACCACTGGTTTAGATCATGAAATAAACAAAAATAAGGGTTTTGAGATGATAAGTATAAAAAATAATGTCAAAACCAGCCTCTTGGTTCTTGTTAGCATTCAACCACATCATTTCATTTGTTTTTTTTGTACAAATTTTGCCTTAATTTATGCATGAATTAGACAATTTTTAGCACTCTTCTTCAAAAATGTTTGTGCTGTTGCTTCATAGTGAACTTAAAAGAATAATTTAATAATGGGAGATAATCAGGGAAGTAATAAATTAGTCTGGATTATGATGGGTTCATTATTAATTATCATATTGTAGGTTTCATGAACAACAAGATCGTATTACACCAATGGTCTATGATTTATTTGAAATAAATGAAGATTGTAATCATGAGGACTGTGAATTTGATGGCAATAAAAAGCATTATCATTGTAATTGGGTAGGTATTATTTGAAAGGTTTAGCTTTTTGGGATTTCAGACATTAAAGGAGGATTTGAAAATTTTTTGTGGGTTGATTTTTATTTTTGCTCAAGTTTGTTTCTTTTATGGTATCTGAAAGTTAAAATCCAGTTGTTTTAAATCCAAAAGTTTGTTATTATTTTTGGTAGATATTAAACAACTACTTAGAAATATTTTTAGGTTTGATTTATTTAGTTTAATTAAGCTGTTATATTATACTGATTACCCACCAATTCTAATCAAACTGTCTTTTGGACTGTTACTACTGTATGAGTCTGTAAAATAGTTCATGTAGTTGATTTTGTACCTTTTAACCTTTGACAAATAAAACTAACTTAACTGTCTTTATTTATAGACTGGCTGTGATTGTGTTATTCAAGATGGTGCTGGGGTATTTAATAGGTTGGAACATTATAGAATACATGAATATTCTAAAACAACATCTGGCAGATCTTCAAAATTGTTATCAGAAGAAGATGTTTCTAAACGACGACGTGGCAGACCACCTAAATTTCCAGGCTGTAGAATTCCATCTGTGCCAAAAGTCAACTTGTCTGATAATGAAATCAATGACTCTGTTATACGTTATATAAAAGGTGATGTTGATGATGATAGTAAAATTATCAATGGATTTAGAAAATTTGAAGCAAGTGAATCTTGTCTAGATGATTTATGTTTATTTCTTGGTAAAGTTCATTACCATTGTGCTCGAAACAGATGTCACCATGCTACAGACCGATTAGATGTTCTTGATCTTCATACAAAAGATTTTCACACTTACGTAAAGATTTTAGAATGTTTTGAATATTTTGACCAGAATGTAAATTGCAGACGTAAACAGTGTCATAATAATAAAACAACCAGTCATTTTCATTGCACTCGCAATGCTTGTGATTACAGTTTTGTACGTCACAGTACAATGTCTCAACATGAAAAGAAACATCACTCAAGTTCATCAACAATGAATACATCTGCAGTTAAGACATCCAGTAATTATGTTCCTATAGTACCAAATACTCCTGGATCTCTTGAATTAAAAAACAAGAACATTGTGAAAGCTGCAGGAACATTCTATCCATTATCAGGACTTAATAATAATACTAGTGTTTCAGCACTGGTATCTGTATCATATAATAATTTAGTTTCATTAAGTCAACCTCTGTTAGCCTCTACCACATCTCTACCATTTACTGTACCTTTATCTGGATTAGTACCACAACTGCTAGTACCATCCAGTCAAGCTCTTCAAACTTTGGTACCAATGACTAGTGACAATTTACCAATATCATCAGCTCTTCCAGTCTCAATACAACAGAAACCAGAAGTAGAATCTGATGGTAATGAACCAACATGGTCAGAATTAAGGAACACTATGCACTTTTCTAATACTCAGAATTGTTGTCGCCCTTTTTGCAAGCTGAAAAAAAAGGATCATTATCATTGTGTGGAATGCAATCAGGCATTTTCTGATCCAGTTAGGCTCCAGAACCATATAGTTAAACATGGTATCAATTTCAAATGCTCGTCAAGTATAAATAATGGTTTAGATTTATCATCTCCACCCAAACAAATGAAGTATGAGGACTTTGATGCTAAAATTGATGGGGACATAACGTCATCTTCATTGAATCTGAATCCTGATGTCTTCTCTAATATGTGGAAATGTGAGACTGAAAGCAATGGTACAACTATTAAAATTAAGAAGGAGAAAGACATTACTAATGATGTTTTAATAGATAATATTGGAGATGAAGCTATTCCGAATGATTTATCAAAATGGTCTGGTCGAAAGAGAACATCTACCCGTCATGAAGATTTTATTGATAGCGATACTGTATCGTCACCTTCAAAAATACAGAAATTATCCAGTCCTAAAAGTTCACGAGTAAAAGTAGAAAGTGACAGTAAAGTATTAGAGGGGTTTAATAAATTCCGTTACAATGAAGATTGTGAGCATGAAAAATGTGCTTATAAGCATAGTTCAACACATTATCATTGTATACGTTCTGATTGTGGTTATGGTTTTAGTGATAGATCGCGATTAGTACAACACATAGCTCGTCATGAACGTATTGATAAAATTATGGGAGAGGAATTCCGGCAATTCAGGGCATCTGTAAATTGTAGTTATGATGATTGTGAATTTTCCTCAAAGGCAACACATTTTCACTGCCTTAAATGTTCATTTGCCTGCGCTGATTCAAGTAAAGTGTCTGCCCATAGGAAATATCACATAAAGCTACATAATATTAGTTCTAAAGGATTTGTCAAATTTATTGGTAGTCAAGATTGCGAATTTCCTTTTTGTGCTCATTCGAAGAAGCAGACACATTATCATTGTACCTTCCAGAATTGTAATCATGTAGTTCTTGGACCTGCTCAAATGGCGCCACATAAGCTGAAACATTCCATCAAAGAAAAAAGACAATCATAGTATTATAGTCTAGTATAATTTGTTATTATTTTGTTATTGGTTATTGAGTTATTTGTTAGTTAATTGAATTCTTGATTGATATACAATTACTGCTGTTTATTTGATAGAAAATGTACAAATTGTTATTATTATTATTATGATCATTAGTATTATTATGGAAATCATTTATATCTGTTAAAGATTTAAGTCATAGATAATTGGATATTAGGATAGTTTGATAGGAAACAAGGAAACCAATGGTATTTAATACCTGTTGTCAGCTCAACAGTATCTTACCTTTGTAAAATCTGAATAGTTAATCAATCAAAATTCTTATTTAAAGTTTCTGACAATAATCTAAATCAAATGACACTCCTCTCAGATATATTCATTCCAATATCTTTAAATATATACTAGTGATTTTATGTATATAAAGACCATCACCTTCCCCAATAATAGTATTAATGCATTATATTTAACCTATAATATAGGTCTATTTTAGGTTTACATGTTGAATAACTTAAGCTAGCTATTCACCTATTCCATTGCAGTACAAGGTAATGTTATTTGCAAATCATTCCATTTCTATTTATTTCTAAATTACTAAGCCTCTAATTGATTGTATGCAGAATAGTAGGACGTAAAACTCCATTCATTTCATTTTCATTTCTCATTGATTGATAACATAGGACAATGGCCACAATTCATGTGGACTTAAAAAACACTTGAAGCACTGAGTGCAAGAAAAAAGTCCAATAACTAAAGTAAGATTGGTCTTTAATAATCCATATAAGTATGTGTCTAGACAATTGAATAGTTAGTAGCAGTTTTAAGTTTTCTGAAAGCAATTATTTTGTTATTTAGTAATCTTGTTTTTCGTTTGTTACATAAACGTTGTCTGTTAATAAATGCTGCTGAATACAAATTGAAAGTAAATATAAACTCTATGCAAATTGTGAGTAATCCAAAAATGTCCATCTTTTTTTAGATATTTATTCCGTCCACAATATCAAATTAGGTGCTCAATTTATTTTCCATATATTGTTGATATAGCTGCTGATGTACCATTTGATAATAATTTTTACCTGTAATGAAACTAGAGCTAATTGATCATCCATGAAAACCACAAGGTAGTTAATACTCGTAGGATGTAGAATGAACGCATTTCATTTAGCTCTGTTCAAAAAGGGTCTATATAGCATGTTTAATTGGACCATTTCCAACTAATGTTTGTTTGTTTGGCCTTGTTTATTTATGTATGGTATCAGTTTCACATTCACACACTGAGAGTGCAATTTTAGCTTATTCCAAAAACACAATTACATAGTTTGTTATATTTCACTATACTGCTGATAATAAAGTTTACTATAATTATTGTCTCATCGTTCTGATTAATATTACTCCTATTATTCTGTCTACATTGTTTTTAACTACAATTTATCCCACTGTCTCAGACAACCAATTTACCGTGTTCAAAGTATTGTTTTCAATATAACTTGTGACCAATTTACCTTGTGCCCACGTTACTGTTCTTCCTGTTTATTTCTTTACTATTTCCGTGATCAATATACATTCTGACAATAACTGCTGTCCCTTTACCTTGTTATCAATTTACCTACAGGTATTGACAATGTCTGTTCGTTAGATTTATTTTACCAATTATGGCAGTACTATCTTGTAATGATACTAGTACCAACCAGATCGGGGCAAGATTGGCAGTACTATCTTCTGTAATATGCGATACCAGTGCCAAACCAGATCGGGGCAAGATCTGGCAACTCTATCTTACTACAATATGTGATACCAGTGCAAAACCAGAGCCTGGTCAGATTTGGTCGAGATAAGCATTGCTAGCTGGGATATTTCTTCAGCGTGTGTGTTCTTCCTTGACATTTATTAATCGTATATGCTTTAGATATTGAAAGTTGTAACTCTCGTTTTAAAAAGCCTACAAGCATTTAGGATTATCTATCATCACAAAACTTGATAACCTTAGACATAAACCATTTACAGCAGCCAATTCATCTTAACAGACAAAATAAAAATAAGCATTTCAAATATGTTTAATAAATTGTTGATTAATTGATAATAAAGAATAAATATTTGTAAATATTTGTTATAATAAACGTTGAAGATGCATGTGATATAAAATCTGCAACGTTCATCACTCAACTCTAAAAATATAAACAACTCAGTGCTAATTACCTTTTGGTAAGTATTGAGAAATTTTCTCTTAAACAAAACTACATGCATCGTTGCTACGATACATATTTTGAGTCACAATTCACATTCCACATTACTGTTCTCTCTAGTCTGGTAGTAAATTGTTGTCATTACATTATAGTCAAATATGAATGAAGTTATGTAATCTAAAGTAGGCCCATGTATTTACCCGAGATGGTAAACCTTGATTGAGCAAACTGGAAATTCCTCGAGTTCCAATATTTCATTTTTAAAATATGTCCATTTCCAACTATAGGAGTAATCATGATCTGCCTCGCAATTTAAGCCAAGTTATCTTGAAAGTCTGTGAATTTAAATGTTTGAATTGGACATGTTCAATCAACATTTAATGGATTAAGGGTTTTAAAGATGTAGTTCTCAAAGGCTTATTGAAAAGCGAACGAAAAATGTTATCGACAGTTAACAACTTTAAAAGATAGCTTGTTAGGCAAAGTAATGTAGTATGCCCACTGTTAGCATTGAATTTGAACAAAAACTTGACAGTCACAATCATCGGAATGAAATATTCAACCTTTAGTTATACGCTTCTTTTCTGGGGTGATAAGGGTAAAAAAAATTCATTGAAATCTGTCAAGAATTATAACTCATTAAACATTTTTTCAGCATTTTTAATTTTTAATAGGGTACATCCTTAGATGATAATTATTTGATTTATTTCACCAAGTTTCGTCAAAAACGGTAAAGAATTGTGCCTTGTGGAGAGTTTACGAGCCAAAAATCGAAACCGTGTTAACTAATACAAATATTTTTCCATTTCGCTGATTTACCTAGAGGGTTCATCTTTGGGTGATTACGAACACTTACACAAAGTTACGTCAAAATCCATCAAGAATTGTGCCTTATAGAGTGTTTAAGAGCAATGTGACCGACCGACGGACATAATGGTTGACGACAATATGCGCTCCACATTTCATGTAAGCGTATAAAAATAGGACACGATTTGTTTATTTAATCTTCAATTTTGAAGGGAAGGCCTGCAACAATCAGAAACAACATAACAGAAATATCTGCTCGACTGATACGTGTAAACATGGGCGAACCATCCTTCATCCACGATCGAAAAAATTCAACCTATGGATAAATCTCTAAATTCTGAAATTTTTGTTAATATATTTTTTCTTAGTTACATAAAATTTATTAATGTAATGTTATATTGGTAGCAGTAGTAGGTTACATACCAAGAATTTTAGGCATACCAGTTGGTACATGGCATCCACTTTATTTTTTTATTTTTCGGTTTATTGTGCACAATGTGATGGCTCAGATCATGTACAAACTGAATCAGGAATCTTGACAATAGATTGGAACTGATCGAATATGGACTGTATATAACACTAAAATGCGATCTATAGTTCTGTTATATGCAATTTGATCAGAATTTAATGATTATGATTGACGATTGATTGGTCGCTGACAATTTTGAACCGTTCAAAACATTTTAGAACTAAAACGCATGCCGCGATCGGCTTTAAAATTCCATTGTTTCTGACGATCACTGTTATTTATAGCACATTTTCAAAGAAGTGTTTAATCGTGATAGTGGGAACCTAGAAAATAATATTTTAAAACATAGCCACGTCGCCAAATACATTACGGGTGGGAAAACTGCTGCCTTAGACCCGATAGAAAAGGTTTGATACCCGAGACGAAAAACGTTTTCGTTTAATATGATTGCAAAAATGTCTCCTCAAAGAGTTTATAGTGTTTTTTCAGTTGTAGTCTCGATTGGTACGTCTAGAGAGGTAGATCTATTAATCATATCATCATTACACTCCAGTCCACCATTAGAACAGATTTTATGATCATTTATATTCTGATTCTGATTCTGATCGATACCGTTATTTATAGTTTCATTTTCAACACGTCGCAAAGTTTCAATTGATGTTATTTTACTATGAAGAACATTTCTTAAGAAATAAAATAAAAACACTACTAAATGCATTATTGGTACAGCAATACAGTTACTTATCGTTACTAAAGTTATGGTTTTTCCTACATCAGACCAATCTAGTATGGGATATATAAAGGGTTCGTCTAGCATATTGGTACCATTTGCAGCATAATATATCCAAGTAAAACCAATATAAATAATTCCGAATAATGCAGGTTGATAAAAATGAAATATTCGGACTGGTAGCGCAGTCACAAATATATTTAATACGACATAAACAGAATTAAATCCATGAACAGCCACACTAACTGAGTTGGTCCCTTTACTGGCTGAAAATATAGAAAAAATCAAAACAAGATCACTTTGAAGAAGTCTTGCAATATAACTTGTCAATTTAACCTTATATTTCAAACTCCGACAGGCTAGGTGCCATGACCATGGTTGCTTTGAATTCATAAGCCAATTAGTTCCCATTACGTGAGAACGATACACGAAAGTATCGGATTTAAGACCCCCCCCCCCCCAAAAGAAAAAAAAACCTCCAAAAAACGTGTATTTATATACCTTTATATATCATACCCCAATATAAAGCTGAAACCATGATAGCACCAGTAGTTGATATATTATATAGGACCCATAATATCTTTAAAAACCAGGGCATAGAACCAGTTCTTTCTGAAAGAGAAAATGCAAAATAGCATGATTGGTATTTTACTTGATATTTAGAGTTTGGGAGTTTAGAAACTGCTTCAGGACTTTGAAACATAATGTGGTATTTTTACAAAAAAACCTTTCAAGTTAAAACAAGAGAGATACACAAACGATTAGTCTATTTCATTTAGGCCTGTTTCTTGGCAAATTCCACAAAGCTTCAAATAACAATCAACGGCGCCGGTAGTAATATATTGTGCCATATGTGAACTTCCGGTTTGATGAGAATCTGTAGAAATGGGAACATATATTGGAATGTTAATTGAAGGAAACTTTAGTTCGAAAAATGTTGAATACAGTATTTTGTGTAATGATATGGAGTGTCGTGCAATTATAATACCATGTCATCGTTATGTTATACTATTTATATATTAGTCTTGTAATAGTATATTCATAGTGAAATAACATTTATTCGTCTTATGGTAAATAATAATACTCGTCATATAATAATTCTAATATAATTAATAAATATATTTACTCGTCATGTAATACAAATATACACTTGTGTGTAGTAATAATTAGCTCTGGTCTTGTATGACTGGAAAAGCTTTATATTTCATATATTCAGATCACAATCTAGGAATATTATCCACAGATTTGTGGCATTCCGAAATGCCAACTTTACTAATACAAAAATTGGTCTTTATGATTTTGTTATAAAAAATCATATAGACGATTATACCTCTGAAAGTTTATTATTACATTTCTTGTGAACGTTTTAGGATATTTTAAAAGATTTCTTGATGAACAGATGAAATAAGTTTTTCTCTGGGTTAAACAATATTGGTGAAAAAGAGACAATCAACTCGACAAGATTCTCACAGATGGTTTACTAGTGAATTTCATGTTTTCTTCACATTCCGTAGATTAGGCGATTAACTTGCAAAACATAAAAATTGGTATTAATTATTAATTAATTGGCTGTATAATAAACTATCCATTACTAGACCTATTACCAAAAAAACAAACACGACAAAAAACAACAAAAACAAACAGTACAATAGAATAGTTGGAAATGAACAATTCGGAACGTATACCAGAAATGTATGAAATAAGGTTTTAAATAGTTTAGTTTGGGTCGAATTTGACTTTGGGCAAATATAGTGTTTGGCATGTTAAAGGGTCAGAGACATGCCGTAACTGATTTTTAAGTTCCATTTGTATTGGTATAATCAGTCTCTTTAAATCGTCTTAGTTTGTTTCGTAGTAAAAAAAAATACGTATTATTTATTCATAATATTTTATTACAGTGCCTCTCAACATTTTTTTGCGATTTCCCCCTTGTCGAAATGTGTCATTACTTTCCTCCCTAACTTTTGGCGGTTTAGTGACCGAGGAGGATAAGCACCGCAGGCTAGAAGCCACTGGAGGTGGGTCTAGGAATCATTCTCCTCCCATAGAAATTTTGTATATTATGCGCAATGTCTATCTGACCATTCCGGTCAGCTATCTCCTAACATGGGGGCGCCCCCTTATCTCAGATAAGCTTGATTCGCGCCTGGAAACACAATACGAAAGCACAAATACAAGATTTCAAACAAATCTCTCTCTTTGCTTATAATTCGCAGTATATTCCCCATTCCCCAATTCCTTCTAAATCCCTCCAATTCCCCTTTCCTTTAAAATCCCCCCAAGACTTTTCAACAGACGGTTTATTCCCACTTCGACCCTTCCCGATTCGCCCCCAAACTATTCCCATTTCGAATTTCCGAATTCGCCACTTTTCTGTTTTGTCCCTTTCCAATTTCATCCCTTTTTCATTCTGCCCCTTTCCAAATTCGCCCCTCCCCTTTTCGCCCTTTCTCAGCCTTGTGAAGAATTCCAACCCGGAACACTTTTTTTAATGGGGAACAGTCTTCATTTTCGTAGGTTGATTTGGGTGAGTCTCAGAAACCATAATTATCCGCATTTGTCATATCTGTCATAAATTAGTGAGACTATGCAATATAATAGAAAAGATATTTCTCGAAATAGATAGATAACTTTCTAATTTATGGTATATTTGAAGTATATATTGTGTACATTTGTAGTACATCCGAAGACCATTTGCTTAAGCAAAAGAACCCACGGAAATGAAGACTGTTCCTCTTTAAGTGGTAAGTGTTTTAAAATGAAAAGGGGGGGGGGGGCGAAATGGGAAAGTGGCAAAATGCAAAGGGGCGGAATTGGAAAGGGGCGAAATGGAAAGGGGCGATGTCGGAAGGGACGAAACGGACATGGGCGAACTGAAAAGGGGGTGAAAGAAAGGGGCAAAACGGGAAAGGGGCGGAATGTAAAAGGGGCGAAATGGGAATGTTTGGGGGCGTAGTGGGAAGGGGCGATATGGGAAGACACCATTACGGACAAGCAGGCAATATAAAAATATTCCTTAAAGTGGTTTCAGTATTTCTGTCCAACTTCAATTATGTAAATTTCTTCGACAATCTGTTCGAAATGGTTGTTAATTAAATGGAATAAAGTAATGGGTTCGAAATGGTTAAAACTAGAAACACTTTCACAAACACATTATACACCATTAACCTACCTTTAAGGATTTCGGGTCTCTTTACTCTAGCATATAACAACATAAAAACTTCAAGGATGGTTTCTATAGTCAGAATGAGGTATGTCCAATTGGTTAAATAAACAAACCATTTAATACGATTGGATTCTGTTGTTGCCCATTGGTAGTTCAATACACCGCTTGCTATGGTCCAACATGTATGATATATAGACCAACAAATTCTCCAAACGAGGTAAAGTGTTGGACATTTCCACTAAAATATACAAGGTAAGCATAAGTAAAACTAACTAACTAATTACATTATAGTAATGGGATTTTCAATTTTTTTTTTTGGTAATGAAGCTTTTTGCAGCCAAGCATAAATATTTTGGAACAGCTATTATTGAAGTTCTATTCAGTCAGGATAAATTCTCGGACTTGAAAATGATTTCATGAAAAACCTCATCGCGTTAAAACCACACCCCCAATCGGCATAATTTCTAAATAAGAATATGTCAAAACCTGCATTCGGAATGCGCAGGAAAGCCTTAGACAAAATCACAAATAGTATAGGGAAGAAAGGCAATCGATCAAAGATCTTGACAGAGTAATAGGAAAAAAGAAAAGTTTTCTTTAAAAGAGCAGGCAGTATCATAATATATGCATTGACTTTCTTTTAGACTGTACTGAGATTTTTCATATATTTATGAGAAACTTATTCGTTTGAATGTTGAGGGTCATTGCATAATATTTCATTCACCATTTTAAAACTATTATATAGTTATTTACTTAGCTGTTTTGTGCTATCTTTGTTTATTTTATTGAATCTTTTTTAATTAAAGTTGTTGCAGTATTAATATAAGGTATGTTTTGCTTGAGTGAGACTTATTTTTACGTTTATGGAGAGTAACATTTACAGTGAAAATAAACATACAAGACTTTTGGTAACAAAATCTATTATCTTTAAAATCAGATCTATTTTCAGTGTTGACTTTGCCTGTCAGTTACATAAAAACTTCTCAGTGATGTGGCTAGATAAACAGAAATCAGCACAATAACAGTAAATTGAAATCGTAGAATTTTCCAAACCGACAAAATAATTAATTTGTAATGTTTGAAATAAGGTTTTAAATAGTTTAGTTTGGGTCGAATTTGACTTTGGGCAAATATAGTGTTTGGCATGTTAAAGGGTCAGAGACATGCCGTAACTGATTTTTAAGTTCCATTTGTATTGGTATAATCAGTCTCTTTAAATCGTCTTAGTTTGTTTCGTAGTAAAAAAAAATACGTATTATTTATTCATAATATTTTATTACAGTGCCTCTCAACATTTTTTGTCGAAATGTGTCATTACTTTCCTCCCTAACTTTTGGCGGTTTAGTGACCGAGGAGGATAAGCACCGCAGGCTAGAAGCCACTGGAGGTGGGTCTAGGAATCATTCTCCTCCCATAGAAATTTTGTATATTATGCGCAATGTCTATCTGACCATTCCGGTCAGCTATCTCCTAACATGGGGGCGCCCCCTTATCTCAGATAAGCTTGATTCGCGCCTGGAAACACAATACGAAAGCACAAATACAAGATTTCAAACAAATCTCTCTCTTTGCTTATAATTCGCAGTATATTCCCCATTCCCCAATTCCTTCTAAATCCCTCCAATTCCCCTTTCCTTTAAAATCCCCCCAAGACTTTTCAACAGACGGTTTATTCCCACTTCGACCCTTCCCGATTCGCCCCCAAACTATTCCCATTTCGCTCTTTCCGAATTCGCCACTTTTCTGTTTTGTCCCTTTCCAATTTCATCCCTTTTTCATTCTGCCCCTTTCCAAATTCGCCCCTCCCCTTTTCGCCCTTTCTCAGCCTTGTGAAGAATTCCAACCCGGAACACTTTTTTTAATGGGGAACAGTCTTCATTTTCGTAGGTTGATTTGGGTGAGTCTCAGAAACCATAATTATCCGCATTTGTCATATCTGTCATAAATTAGTGAGACTATGCAATATAATAGAAAAGATATTTCTCGAAATAGATAGATAACTTTCTAATTTATGGTATATTTGAAGTATATATTGTGTACATTTGTAGTACATCCGAAGACCATTTGCTTAAGCAAAAGAACCCACGGAAATGAAGACTGTTCCTCTTTAAGTGGTATAAGTGTTTTAAAATGAAAAGGGGGGGGGGGCGAAATGGGAAAGTGGCAAAATGCAAAGGGGCGGAATTGGAAAGGGGCGAAATGGAAAGGGGCGATGTCGGAAGGGACGAAACGGACATGGGCGAACTGAAAAGGGGGTGAAAGAAAGGGGCAAAACGGGAAAGGGGCGGAATGTAAAAGGGGCGAAATGGGAATGTTTGGGGGCGTAGTGGGAAGGGGCGATATGGGAAGACACCATTACGGACAAGCAGGCAATATAAAAATATTCCTTAAAGTGGTTTCAGTATTTCTGTCCAACTTCAATTATGTAAATTTCTTCGACAATCTGTTCGAAATGGTTGTTAATTAAATGGAATAAAGTAATGGGTTCGAAATGGTTAAAACTAGAAACACTTTCACAAACACATTATACACCATTAACCTACCTTTAAGGATTTCGGGTCTCTTTACTCTAGCATATAACAACATAAAAACTTCAAGGATGGTTTCTATAGTCAGAATGAGGTATGTCCAATTGGTTAAATAAACAAACCATTTAATACGATTGGATTCTGTTGTTGCCCATTGGTAGTTCAATACACCGCTTGCTATGGTCCAACATGTATGATATATAGACCAACAAATTCTCCAAACGAGGTAAAGTGTTGGACATTTCCACTAAAATATACAAGGTAAGCATAAGTAAAACTAACTAACTAATTACATTATAGTAATGGGATTTTCAATTTTTTTTTTTGGTAATGAAGCTTTTTGCAGCCAAGCATAAATATTTTGGAACAGCTATTATTGAAGTTCTATTCAGTCAGGATAAATTCTCGGACTTGAAAATGATTTCATGAAAAACCTCATCGCGTTAAAACCACACCCCCAATCGGCATAATTTCTAAATAAGAATATGTCAAAACCTGCATTCGGAATGCGCAGGAAAGCCTTAGACAAAATCACAAATAGTATAGGGAAGAAAGGCAATCGATCAAAGATCTTGACAGAGTAATAGGAAAAAAGAAAAGTTTTCTTTAAAAGAGCAGGCAGTATCATAATATATGCATTGACTTTCTTTTAGACTGTACTGAGATTTTTCATATATTTATGAGAAACTTATTCGTTTGAATGTTGAGGGTCATTGCATAATATTTCATTCACCATTTTAAAACTATTATATAGTTATTTACTTAGCTGTTTTGTGCTATCTTTGTTTATTTTATTGAATCTTTTTTAATTAAAGTTGTTGCAGTATTAATATAAGGTATGTTTTGCTTGAGTGAGACTTATTTTTACGTTTATGGAGAGTAACATTTACAGTGAAAATAAACATACAAGACTTTTGGTAACAAAATCTATTATCTTTAAAATCAGATCTATTTTCAGTGTTGACTTTGCCTGTCAGTTACATAAAAACTTCTCAGTGATGTGGCTAGATAAACAGAAATCAGCACAATAACAGTAAATTGAAATCGTAGAATTTTCCAAACCGACAAAATAAATAATTTGTAATGTTTCTATTCCTCAAAAGAATTCATTTCTCAGATTTCAACGGGTATTTGTGAAGTTGTGAATTTTGTTTTCAGTGCATATATGGTGTATATTTTATGAATTTGACACATATGGATTCCAACGTGACGGAATTACATATTACACTCAATATATAGCCTTATATCCGAGTTGTTGAAGGAAAATATTATAAATATTAAACATTTCCAAATTTCATGGAATAATAAAATTATTTGAAAGCCATAACATTTCATTGATAATTTCTTAATTATCGGATCGATCTGAAAGTTACGGGATATATGCCACAACAGAATCGAAAAAAAAACCCCAAAAAACTGTGTCATCAGAAATTTTCAATCTCTTCCGGTTTCTGCGTGAGGACTTGAGTTTCTCAAAATCATCTAGGGCAACCCTGCTTCTGGTGTACTTTACAAACGTAGACAAAACAGTACAGATTATAATATATAATTTGAATTACCTAAGAAAAACAAAAATAAACTGAAAGTCACATGCGCCTTTATATCAAAAACTTGTTACTTTATCAAAAACTTGTTAGGAACTGAATTTTGATATTCGAATTTAATTTTTTTTTTTTATGCCTGTTTGAAATTTTTGAAAATTTGGAATTCTATTTCTTGACCTTGACCTTAATGGCATTGGATTTTTCACTGTAGAATGTGCCTGACCTCAGCTGTCCATGGGTACGATAATATTGGTTGACAAATTTTAACTTCCGTTTTTTTAGGCATCTCGAAATGCACATTTTCGAATAGGTGATTTTTAACCCTGAAAAAAATTATCAATTTTTCTTTCAAAATTGAAACGCGTTTTTTTTTCTCATGGCGAGGGTCACACACACACAGCGTGGAGCTACAAGAAACTTTTTGGCTCTACTTCAAGTATTGTTTCAGCGTTATTGATGTCGATGAAAACGGTTCGAATAGTGATGGTAGAATAGAATAGTCGGCTAGGCAAGAATCTCTTGAACGACAACCTAGACATCACTGAAAATGAGGCCATGTCTGGAACTGCAGAACCTATGCCTTATGTGATGATAGGAAATGAGGCACTTCACCTCCGTGCTATTCTACTGCGTCTGTCCCGTGTCCATAGGCAAATATGTGGAGAATGCATCATAAGATACCATTTGACCCAACCAACGTTGATTCTGTAATCCGGGCGGCGATCTGTGTTCTTCACAACATGCTTCAAAGCAACAGTCCGCCCATTATCACTGATGAAATTTTGAGAGAATTGGATAGAAATGTAGCTGAAGCTGAGCATGCGAAGTAAGAAAAACGCGTGAACTAAAGAAGTTATTTCGGGCAGCAACGCGGCGTTGAACGCGCGTCATTTCTAAAGGCGCATCTCTGGTTTGAGCCTTTTATTGATATCCATTAAACTTATTTTCACGGCGTTGAACATGCGTTCGACACATCCAGTCTAATTCATAGCCTTTTTTTCCCTACTTTTTCTTCACAAATCTTGCTTATGCATTTATTATTTTATATATTAATTTATAGATATGAATTTACATATTATAATTCTGTTTGTAATTCTAATCTAAGTTAATCAGAAGTAGCACAATTATCCGCATCAATATCTAAAATCACCTATTTTCAATTATGCATATCTCGGAAAGTATAATACTTAAAACTTCTAGCAAAAAACCGAAGATTGAAAGATTTCACAGTTTGCCTTTTTTTAAACTAAAATCATATTGTTGTCCTCAGCTCTAGTTTCTGTTTATTTCGTAATATTTTAGATGGTCAATATGCCAATGGCAGAAGTAAGCGAAAGGTTTTGACACTGGACCATGTTTCTTGACGAATTACACGTTTTGTGATGAAGTTACGAGTCAACAAATTCAATCACTTTATCAAGTCTTTGTCGAATTGTGTCAGAACTCCCACCACCTCAATGTATTGTTCATTATTTTATTTTGAATCATGAATGTTGACCAGCATTATATACCAAGTTTGGTCAAGATAAAGTTCGGATCATAGCTGTAGTATCAACAGTATCCAAACCATTCATTCGCGCTTTTTTCGCTCGAAATCAATATCCGCTGTGGAACGGAGTCCAGGTTGCGAACCAAATAGAAGGTTTCCGAGGGATATCTCCATGCATCCATCTTTTAATACTTCAGGAAGTTGTAGAGACGACCAACATGCCGTGGGGAAAGTCCATAAATGACGATACAATAGAAAGTTGAGTGAAACTAGTCAGGGAACACGCTTTTAAATACGATGCCAATGAAGAGGATCATATGGATGCCATGAAAGTGAACAAAGTGTGTAATAGCATAATTAAAACATTGAAAATTGAAGGACTTGGTGGTGAGCTTAAATTTCAATTCATGGAAAATTATTTCTGTCGATTTGGTTGATATATGATCTTATGACTTTGTGTTTGCTGTGGCTTATGAATGCAGTGTTTTTTTGTTTTCGCAGGTAAAGGGTGGTGATTAGAGTGAAAAATTATGAGGGTGCGAACGGAGTAACGAAATGGAAATTTTTTGATCTGCTCCCTAACCAGGTTTTCATATGCTCATTGCTGCTTTCTTCTCTGACAAATAGGATGGAATCTCAATCTTCGCCTTCGTCCTGTATGTTTCTTTGTTTTCAAAAAAGCTTCCACGACAATGATGGATTGGATTCAGATGCACCGTGATCGTGCAGGAAGGAACAGACATAACCGGCGCTATGCCTAGAGAAACATCAATGATTCCGCGTGCAGGTAAATGGACCTCGTGGTATTTTTCCGTATACCGCATTCCATTTCTGGGTTTCGCGTTCAGCGTGTCTGGTATACATGGCTCAAAATAATTCACTTAATCAAAGACCTCATCAATATACACAGCGTACATAACTATAAATATCACGTTCAAAAGCCAATTTTGATGAATTTTGGCTAATTAACCAATAACCCAAAATTTTTACAACTAAAGTTCATGTCTATCGTACTCTTAAAATATATAATAGAGTTCAAACTTATACTAACAGTAAACTAAATGAACTCAGTAAAAGCACGTGCATAATTAGCGTTATTCTTATTTTAGTATTCAACATTTGAACTTGTATGTATTTTTGACACTGTTTGCTTAAGTTGTTATTTAGTAATGTAGACATCTTATTAAGAGTAGATCGGACCAAATGAAAGTTTATAGTAATATGACGCTACTACCATATTCACTGAAATAGGAAGTTCGGGGAAGGGAGGGATTGAATCTCCCAGATTTACAGGCCTAGGGTGGAATAAATATTTTATTGAGAAATGGGGATCTGGATCTGTTGGATGGTTTTCTTCTGTTCTGATCTGAAATTAGAAAAAAATAACTCTCCCAAAGGGCAAGAAGAATAGTAGGCCTACCTGTTATATACAGATTGTTTTAGTTTGCTATGAACAAGGTTGTTATTTAAGTTCTGATTAAGTTAATTGTCGTATTTGGATAGAGGGGAGGAAACTACTATCTCGTAGTTCCGGGAGAGCACGGGCCTAGGAATCAGACCTAATTTTTTATTTCCTCGCACCGATCGGGATTCGAACCCACGGCACCTAGTCGCCTAGCAGACGACAGTCCAACTCGCTAAACACTGAGCCATTCACCAATGAGACAAGGAGTCTCAAATTACCCTCATAACCAAATATCTAAACTACTTATAGTTTTAGATTTGATTTTGTGGTTGTTATATTTGACAAATTGTTGTACATGTACTTCAATTTAATTGGGGATTTCCTGAATAAATACTTCAATATTAAGAATGTATTAATCTAATAAACAGATTTCTATGAAACCATGTGTTATAGGCATGTGTACTAGTCTGTTTAAAGACGAAATATCACTTGTAGATTTACTGGGTAAATCGACAGTTGGTGAAACAGTTGGTGTTAAGATAATCAATCGTGTTCTTTTGATTACATACACCGCGATTTTTTGTGTGCAAAAATTGATTGTTTAATACAGCCACATAATACGTAGAATTATCATTGAGATACATCTGTACTGTATAATATATACCTCAGTATGTATGCAAGAGGCAAGAAAATGTTTTAATGTTGCCCAATACATTAAGTATTCAGCTACTCAAACGAAGATATTTTATGAAGAATCTTCTTATAGAAGACTGACTACTCACTAATTCGTGTTGTGCCATATAAAATAAGTGGTATTATCTTTACACTTGATTCGTCAACTTATCAAAAGAGCAGATAATGCTACTTTAATCTGAAAGTATCTTGTAATAAATTGAACACGTGTTTATAATTGAAATTTCATCATCAAAAACTGTAATTTAATCAGCTTTATATATTTGATAATGAAGGCATCAAAGGTTTTGTGAATTCTTTCATATACTTTCCATGCATAGTATATATTTTAACAGAGTGATCGTGTTTGTAATTAAACACCTTTACATATGTTTCCAAATTGAATAAAACATATTTATTCTTTTTTATAGGAACTTGATATTAGAAGTAACCATTTATTGTGGTATCTTATATATATTCAAACTGATATAATGAATCAAGTCTGTGTTTGTAGTCCGGGAATGAGGGTGGGCGGTGCTAAAGTGAGTTACACTCTTAGACTAATCTATTTGTCCAGGGTTATGTCTCAGCATAACGACAAACAATATCGGTCTGCAAAGAAAAAATTCAGAACCTTTACAGGATTAAAGACTTTCGTTCTATGTCTGTGATTTGTTGAGCGCCGGGAAAAAAAGATGTAAAATGAAATGTGGCTTACTGATTAAAATAAAAAAGAATTATTTGGAATTTGACTGATTTGACAATTGGCACTTTGTTTAATACAGGAAGTCTTGAAGAAACTATTCTGGTACAGAAATAATTAATTCTCAAACAGCTGAAAGGTGTAGCCACGTGCAGAATTTAAAAATAGTTCAACGTGCATGGTCAAATAACATTCATTCGCAGTTTATCTGCTACAGAAGTGCACGAATTTCAAATATAATGGTTCAAGAGACATTAATAAAGCATTTACTTAAAGGTGCAGTCTGACTTTTTAAGTAAGTCGGATATATTGTGATCAAATTAATGAAAGCCAGACACAAAAAAAATCTAGAGAATTGCATCCCTTAAATTATCTGATACATTTTAAAGTATCGTTCTTTGATTCGTGTTAGAAAACTAATATACAATTTTTTTTTTTGCAAAATAAAGGCTAAATTGTAGAGGTCTCTTATACTTATTTTAAAGATTCCAACTAAATATATTTAGACATTAAAATCCAAAAATAAAAACTAGATCAAACTGCTTAATTAACATTTAACACCTTATTTTTTTGATTGACCTTTTTCAGAGCAAATTCAGGTTGATCACGTGCATAGATAGATGTAAATAACATATTTTAGAAACATAGCCATGTACATATATAACGCTTTCTTTCAGATTTTGGGAGATGGTAAGAGATGTACATATAATGGAAGGATAATTCGTTTAATCTGCAGTGACAGCCATTTGCATGTTGATAAAATGTAGTGTTCTATTTGCATATTAACTAGCTTTATTATGACTAGCTTCGTCATGATATAAAAGTTTTGTCCAGAAACCGTGTATTGGTCGAGTTTTCATGTGACATAGGAATTTTTTCAACGAGATTTAGAGAAAAAAATTGTAGAAAGTAAAATTTCGTGATTTAATATGGAAACGGATGGCAAATGAATTAGCAGCCTGTGTCCTGTATGATTTATACGGGTCGTTTTACTCTAGTTGTATAATATCATATACATAGTATTTTACATTTTCAAAAACAATAAAACCAGCAAAACTTTTCTTATATCTCACCAACTTTCATGCGGCGACCAAAATCTAATTTACCTAATTTCATGTAAAAAATGCGAAACATAATATATTGGAGAAACTAAGAACGCGCTACGAACTCGCTTTAACGGCCATCGTAACGATATAGTACATGACAAAAATAGACAATTTCTGATCATTTTAACCAACCCGACCATTCCATTGAAGACTTGTTGATTATGCCAATTGAAAGGATACAACCTATGCCAAACATCAAGCCAAAACAAAGAAGATTACAACGCGAGAGTTATTGGATGGACCAACTTCAAACTGTATATCCCAATGGCCTAAATTCCAACATGATTATCAGATAATACCATTACCACCTACTACAATCATACTGCCACTAATGCCTCTCACATTGTCAAATGCCACTACCAAATTAAAGTCTTCAGCATGAGACTTGTTACAGCTTGCATAAGAAATACAAATCTCAGTAATATCCTTGTCTATGGTAGACTCAATCCTCAATAGCCTTAAATTACCTGACTTCCTTTATTCTGAATTTATTGACTCTTTATATTAATGTTTCTTTGCTTATTATAGGTACATAAAAATATTTTGCTTTTCTCTTTAGATTGATATATCAGAAGAAAATTAATTCTTATATTTTCAGCTATTTCAGTTAAATAAATGATACTATCACAGATTATATTTCAGAGACATCCATAACTAACACATCTAATTATCCTAACCTTCAACTTGCACCTTGTTTTATCATAAATCTATAGCCTACTTTGTGACCTAGGCCTTTGCTTTATGAGACTATGTTCTCATCACCATCTAACACTAGTTTTACCGGTTTACTCCCATTACTCATATTAAAATATTTATGTTTCAGTGCATCTTTGATCCCTAGCTGTACCCCTATAGAGACATGGACATAATCCATTATATAGGCAATAGTATAATTTAATTCAATCTCTATAATATAAACACTCAATATTAACAACATTAACAGATATTATTTCAAAAAAATGATATTAATATCATTTACTGAGTAATTCTTTATTAACACTGTCTTGTTTGAATAGTACGGTACCATAAATAGGATAAATCGCATTTCAGTTCACATTTAATGGTCAAAAGGTACATTTTATTCCTATATTAGCATTTAAATTGCATGTTTAGGTCATAGAAAAAATACCATAGCCTACTCATGGTATCTAGTTTTATTCAAAGTGGATGGATCTTTATTCTTTCGTGGTTTAACGCGAGGTCATAACATTATATCCTTATATTAGCATAAATAGACAAACACCATTGACCGTCGTGAATAATTTCCAAACAAAAGATAAAAAAGATAGGTTATTCTCTTTTTAAGTTTATTATTTATTTGCTTAGCAATCGCTTAAAATATATTTTATAAAGTTTTTTTAGCCAAATTAGAGAAAATAATTATCACCTTGGTTAATTCTAAATGGAAAAAAAAATTTTTTTTTTTTTTTTCAAAATTGTAACATAGAAATTTCAAATAAACCTCCATTTATAGCTGTAAATTCGCTAGTTATAAAACCGTTTAATTTTTTTCCTATCTTAAAATGAGTCGCACGATAGTTCGCATTATTAGGCCTACCAAAGATAGCTTGCCAGGCAAGCTAACATACGCCTAATGGCAGCATTTCAAACAAAATTCATCAAAATCTGTAAGAAATTGTGTCTTGTAAAGTGTTTACGAGCCAAAAACCGAACGCGTTTTAAAGAACATGGGCAATATTTCATATTAAATATTTTGTCATATTTCTTATTTTCAATAGGGTTCAATAGCAAATTCTGTCAAATCTGTAATGCATTATGCCTTCTAGAGTGTTTGCGAGCTAATATTTTGACGCATATCAAATATTAAATATTTTTCGATTAATCGGATTTTCAATAGGGTTCATCCTCGAGTGATAAAAAACGATTTCAGCAACTTTTGTAAAAATCGGTCAAGAATTGTGCCTTTTTGAGTCTTTACAAGCCAAAAATTGAACGTGTTTTCAAAAACAAGGACAATAACCAATACTAAATACTTTTCGATTTAACTAATTTTCAATAGGGTTCATCCTTGGATGATAACAAATATTCAAGCCAAGTTTAACCAAATCCATTAAGAATTGTTATTTCTATAGTGTTTACAAGACAAGCTAAATTAGCCACGTTTTCAAGAACGTTTTCTCCCCTGTCAAATTTTCGTATCCATAAGATTATAATGAACCATATATTAGATATGTTAACAAGGCACGTAACATGAACATTGCAAATTCGAGTGGATCTGTAAACATTGTCCACAATTTTAAATATCTTTATATTATGGTGTTATAATGGGGAAATAGTGGGAGAAGTAAAGCGTATATAATATGTATATAACAAAGATCTTGATTTATGTATTTTTTAGAGTAAGAACAATAATGATGAAATGATAACATATACATCTCTGAATATATATCATACAATAGAGTGAAAAATATCAAAAGGTATCTCGCATGACCCATACCTCACTTACCTGTGATCTAAGAAATAAATCCGGTCTTTTGTGTTCCAATCCAAATTTCTTTAATCTAAATTCATCTCTTATGCATAGACCAACCATTCTGGAACTAAGTTAAGTCAGATGAATAGTCTCGTTAAATACTCTAATCCATTATAGATTACTAACCAAGATCCAATGAAAAGACAATAAATTGGAAATGCTCGTGGCCATCTCAAGAACGTATTACATTTCCAATTTTCTCCTCGAGTGAAATTATGTAACATTTCTTTCCTCTTTATGAATCTTCCTCTCTCTACAAAAAAATCATCGTGAAAGCATTTCAAACATTTTTCTTCTTGACGATAACTCTTTTCCATTAGGTCTATCGATTCTAAATCTAGTCCTAAAGACAAACAATGTATTGGTATTGGATTCGCATCCTATAAGGGTCTATTATTGAGTTCTTGTCGGTAAAACTGTAAATTAGCAAGTTATATAATGTAGGGTGCATCGGATTGTAACGACTTAATAAGCAGTGTTAGTCTCTATGTAGGTAACATTATAGGATTTCTATTGTATATGATTTCGTGGGTTCATAACCACTGAGTTCACAATCTGAATACAAGATTAAGAATATTTGTGTTTGTGAACGCGATAGAGACAAGATTTTAATTGTTGTCTTTTAGTTTTCACCTGATTTGATATTGGCGATTTTTCGATGGACGGTTTTAACTTATTGCCATTTGCTTGGTAAAAAAAAGGTTTGTGAACACAAGAGAGTCTACTGCAGTTTTCATCCAATTTTAATAAAATTTTGTGTGATCATCCATATTTAAAAAAATCTTGGTCAAATTTGAATTTGACGATTATTTAATTGAAAATTTTGAGTTATTACCCTTGACTATAGGAAAAAAATAGTTTACAGTTTTCATCTGATATGATGAGGTAAGTGGACATATCTTGCTTCGCAACGACTTGTTTTATAACTCGATAAATGGCACAAAATCTACCACACTACAACTGAATTACTTTATGACCCCTTGATAGATCTTTGTAAATCGATGAATATAGCCATAGACGATAGTTTCACGATAACTATGACTTCGCCAAATTCATACTTTTAACATATTTTGAGTTGACCGCCCCCCCCCCCTTCCACCCATTTGGCTATAGGCCATAACGTACCTTGTTAAACCCGACCCTGTTTGTGATAATAGTCTTGACGAAATAGAATAACGAAGGAGTTATCTCCCATATCAAACAATATTCCCCTTTTCCATTCATTCCATAGAGCTGATTCATCCTCTCGTATTTGACGAAATTTGTATAAACCGCTTTGAACAGCCTTAAAGCAGAACTTAATGACATCTATATAATAGTACACGTCATTTAGAAGTACCAACACTTAGTGGATTTTTCTTTATCTTTAAACTGGATTTTGAACGAACCCAAGTCTTATTTTTTGGTTTAAAGATTTAAGGAGATTTTTCTAGCAATCAGTGTAGTAAGACGTAAAACTCCATTCATTTCATTTCATTTCTAGCAATCAGTGACCGGCTACACCTAGTTTTCGATATTGGCATCCACTGGAACCGAACGTTAACTTGTCATCTACCAATCACAGGTATCAACCAATAAACCTTAAGCAGAATTCTATCAATAATGTCTGGAAGAGAAGGTTAGTTCTTTTTTTTTCTTGTGGAAATTTGATTTACATCTATGTTTTTATTTTAAGTTGGCTACTTACAGGCTCACTCATTTGACAGTTTAAATCTAATCACAATTCAGAAGCAAATATTTTACACTTAGTTGCCTCCAAAGGCAAAATAGCCCAATCAGAGAGCTAGCCATCACTGATAACTGAAGGATGTTTTGAGAGAGGACAATTAATGGGGAAAAATTCACACTAGCCAGGACTCAGACCCCCTGGACCCCACCCTGACGACGGAGTTGCATAGGGCTAATTAAACAAATACCCCACCCAATTAGTAATATGTATGTATCCCTTTATTTCATTAAAAGTGGACCTTTCCTAGTCTATTTCATGCTAAATATTCTACTGAGGGGACGGGTTGAAACTATTATCTTTCCGCCTAGACTAGTTCTCAACGCTTAGTAAATACTGTATAGGCTTAGACCAGGACCATCTTGACCTAAATCAACACAACCAAAGCACAAGTAAGGTACTAGACTAGACTACGTCTTGTTAAATTCCATGACAGGGGTCCAGTTTATCTACCAGCCAGGTCAGAGTTTCTAAGACTAATGTGTATTATTTTATTATAGGTGATAAAAAGAAGCCTGTGAAGGCACCAAAGAAACAACAGTCAGACTTAGATCATCATGTAAGTTTTGAACTATCTTCTTACTTTTCTTCGTGGAACTTACTTTTCAAATGCCACTATTAAAATATTGAAGTCTGAACATAGCTAAATGCAGTCAATAACTGAATTAGCTACAAATTAGCTACAAATTAGCTACAAATTCCTCCAATTTTCCTCCCTATATCTTTACTATTAGTCGAGGCTTTTTAAGGCTGGCACATAGTTACTCCCCAGCCTAAAAAGAAAGCCTGCGTTAGCCAAATAAAAGGAAGATAAGGTAATTTCAACAACTATTTCAGGGTGACAAGGCTTTCAAACAGAAGCACAAAGATGAACAGAAAGCATCAAAAGACACAGAAAAGGCACAAAAAGGTAAATATTTTTTTTATGACTAGAACTGAGGAACGATCTGTAATTTAAATTTAAAAAAATTTAAGAAAACCTGGTATGCTATATTCCGTACAAAATAGAAAATTAGAATGCAATTGATCTGTTTTGTTTTGATTCTGGAAAAGTTTTTTCTTTATATTTTCTTTTTTTTCCAGGTGGAAATGGAATTAAAAAATCTGGTAAAAAGTGACCAAAAATTGAATTCGGACAAATGACATTTAATCTCATGCTTTTTTATATGTTCCTTCATACTAAACAATAAAACAGAAGTGTCTTGGAAATTATATTTGGAAAATTGATGCTTTTATTCTCAATAAAATACTTGGAAGTCACACATTTTAAAATTCTACCAAACTGTGAATGTGGTTGATCCCCCTAAAATTCACAGGATACATTAATATCTAATTCACATAAGTAACCATGATCCAAACAGTGGCGTAACCAGCGTGGGGAAGGGGCTAGAGAACATCCACTCCCCTATGGAACCCTTGCCCAAAATGAGATCAGTCGATGTGGAACAGATGGGTTTGATAACATAAACTATCATTAACTATTGTTTACATGATTGCTTGATTGTTTGCATTAATTAAATAAATGACTTCCGTTACAATTTACATGTTGTCTTATAGAGCGCAAATTCACAAATTCAGGGGAAGTTCAACCAAAAACGTGGTTGCAGCTTAGGCCTACCGCATTTTTAGATCCTTATCAGGACGTCTTCAGTTCATTATTTCGTCATTGCAAAATCGGAATTGCAAATCCAGTATCATCGGCGTCTTTCGAACGCAGCTTTTTTTGTTTAAAGCTGACAAAAACTTGTTTGAGGAATACAATGACAAACACTCGATCAACGGGTCTCGGAGTCTGTGCATATTGAGCGAGAACTCCCGCGTCCATAGAACTAGATGATTTCCAGGTTCTCAGAACAGCACAAGAACGTGAGGATAAAGCTCTTTCAAGAAAACTAAAAAGCGATACACATATGAAGTTATGACAAAAAAAGTAAGCACCAAATGGTTCAAGTTCAGTCATAATATTTTTTTTTTAAATTTCGGCTAATGATTGGGAAACATACATCCTCAGCCACTTCCCTGAATATGGTGCCTTAGATTGTCATAGGAGGACCCCATTTCTAGTAGCTGTCCCTTCTTGCCACCCCCCCCCCCCCCCAAACGAAAGAGTCTGGTTAAGCCACTGGATCCAAGCAAAGAGAGAATTGTTTTCTGCTGAGCAATTGGAATCATCAAATCTTAACATTCAATAAATACATGTTCAATACTGCCTTAAAAAATCTTTATGAGCTGTTATGAGTCAAATATAGAGAATGCATTTGAATCAGATTTTATTGGATTTTGTAGTATAACTCTTGACTTGGTAATGCTACAGACTTGCAAACTTCCTTTTTAGACTGTCATATAGAGTATTTCTGTTTAGTTGCAAAGCAACTTTGATGCTCCTTAAAAGGCAGTCTTTAAACTGCATTAATAAGTCACACATGCGCCGTTACATAAGAGTGGCGCATTTTAGCAAAATTTTATCTAATTTGCATGATTTTAGTGTCTATTAAAACCGGTTACTTTATTTAAAACTTGGAAAAACATTTTGATTTTCGAATTAAAATTTTTTTATTCCCGTTTGGAATTCCAAAAGTCTATAAAGAGTGACCTTGACCTTCAATGACCTTCAAATTTTCAATGTTGAATGTCCTTGACCTTACCTATCCAATATATTTGTTGACAAACTGTAATTTCCGGTTTTATAGGCATGGTGACATTTATGGAAACTTTGGACGACTGTATCACATTCTCTAACATACACAAAGAGTTGAATTTTACAAATTATAAGTATAAATGCTCATTTGGTTGGTTCGAGTTTCAACGATATATGACAATAATTCATAATTATACTTTTTTAAATTTTGGTTTTATTCTTCAAATGAAGTTCTAGCTCACTATGTATTTATTCCGAATCAGCATGGCTTTCAGAATCAAAATGTTCTCTATTCAACGATATGTGACATGGATGGGTTAAATTTAAGATTGTAAGAATGGCAGAATTAAACACAAATTTTAAATTTTGTCTGCTAAAATATAAGTTTTTTTTAAGATGATTCGCGGGTATTAAAAGATGGTTTTAAAACTTTTGATTTGGACTTTTCACACCGAGGTCGCCATACATTACAAATTAATCTGATTATATAATTTTTAACCCTAAAACTTTATCTATTTTTTTTCAAAACTGTAACATATAAATTCGAAGTTATAAAGCCGTCTGAATTTTCTTCTTATCTTAATTAGAACTATGCTAGTGTATCGAAAGGAGTAACGTTATACACATTTTAGCATACAATACAAATTACTGTAGTCACATTTTACCTTTAATCCGGTCCAATTATAAGCATTTTTCTTTCCACTTTTTTCACAAATCTTGTTTATGCATATTGTGTTATATATTGATTTATAGATGATCTTTTGCCCCCCAAAAAATGAAATAAAATAATTATATGTACCGGGTAGCCTAAATATGTAATTGTCTCATAAGGCCATATTTGTCAATTTCCTTGGTTTTTTAACCTTCGAATCTGGTAATACAATCAAAGAATATAAGTTTCTCTATCACGATCAAATTATTTGAATAAATAATAATTGTTGTCTTAATTCTTTTGAGTTATCTCCCGTAATTCGATTAATTTTGAAATAAAGGTATATGAATGATAACAGTTTTTTGACTTTGAAATAGTTTGCCCCCCCCCCCCCAACCTAAAATTTGTTCCCGCGCCCCTGACAAAACTTGCCTTTTAACTCAAAGCGGCTGAGAGGTAATAAAGTACGAAAGGACCTTAAGGCTATGCGGCAAAATGTCTAATACCAAGCAAAGTTGTGTACTCAGCTCTATGTATGATTGTTTTGTAGGGTTTACAGTATGTGATACATTAGTAAAATATTTCTTTCTTTTCCGTCTTGTTCTGAAGGTTTCAGGAAAACATTGAGCCATTATAAAGCACACCAAAACTAGGTCAAACTGCTAAATTAGTTAATCAACACCTTTAAAACAACTTCAGATATGCCAAGTAGATACATGTAAGTAAGAACATATTTTGGAAGTATTTTCAGGTATAATTTAATATTCTTTTGATCATGAAAATTTTCATTCCTCCCTTTTAAACAAAATAAAGATAAAATACTTAATATTATGTTTTCATGTTTTATCCCCTGTCACCTTTTCATAACCATAAGATTATAATGAACCATATATTAGATATGTTGACCAGTTACAAATCATGAAAACTGCAAATTCGAGTGGATCTGTAAACATAGTCCACAATTTTAAATATCTTTATATTATGGTGTTATAATGGGGAAATAGGGGGAGAAGTAAAGCGTATATAATATGTATATAACAAATATCTTGATTTATGTATTTTTTTGAGTAAGAACAATGATGATGAAATGATGACATATACATCTCTGAATATAGGCTATATCATACAATAGAGTGAAAAATATCAAAAGGTATCTCGCATGACCCCTTCTTCACTTACCTGTGATCTAAGAAATAAATCCGGTCTTTTGTGTTCCAATCCAAATTTCTTTAATCTAAATTCATCTCTTATGCATAGACCAACCATTCTGGAACTAAGTTAAGTCAGATGAATAGTCTCGTTAAATACTCTAATCCATTATAGATTTATTAACAAAGATCCAATGAAAAGACAATAAATTGGAAATGCTTACATTTCCAATTTTCTCCCTGAGTGCAATGTATTATTCCTTCCTCTTTATGTATCTTCATCTCACTACAAAAAATTCATCGTGAAACATTTTGTACTCGACGACAATTCATTTCAATTAGGTCTATTGATGTTAAATCTTGTCGTAAAGACAAACATAATGTATTGGGTCGCCTGATTCGCATGTCTATTATCAAGTTGTCGGTAAAACTGTGAACCAGCAAGTTATATAATGAAGGGTGCATCGGATTGTAACGACTTAATAAGCAGTGTTATTCTCTATGTATTATAGGTAATATAATAATGATTTGTATTGTCTGTAAATTCAATATCCACAGAGTTCACAATCTGAATACAGTTGATTTAACGATTAAGAATGCCTGACGTCTTTTCACAATTACATAACAGATCACACTAGGAGCTTTAACAAATGTGGAAATATTTTGTCTTAGTCCGAAACTCACTGAAAAACTAGGCACCATCTTTTCAAATAAATCGAAATTAGGAGGATTCGAGATATGTAAATACGTTTAAAAAACCCGCAACTTTTGGTGCCTTATAGTTTTCTATCTGTTTGCCAATCAAAATAGCCATCAGGGGAATAGGAATAGAGTCAGAAAGTTTCGGTCTAGTTTTGTCTATGCTAATTGAATAAATGGTGGTCGCGGGTTCAAATCTCGGCCATGGAAAATTATGGTGGTTGAATAATTCATTTCTCTCATTCTTCATATTTTTTAATATCGTTAGAACGTTCAAAGTCTTGAGAATATTTTGGACAATGTGAAAATCTGATTTAACAACGAGGGTACTCCGTCTTTTATCGAAATGTTGAGGAAAGGCGTGGGGTACTTTGATGCGCAGGGCACCAAATAAGAAAGATTTCAAAATCAGCATAAAAATGATATTAGTTTGGAGTTTGGACGAAATAGAACAACGAAGGAGTTACCTCCCATATCAATTATTCCCCTTTGTTATTCTCTTACAGAGAAGGCGCGAAATATTATCTGGGTATTTGACGATAATTTTATAAACACGCTAGACAACCTTTTAGCAGAATTCTATAATCATGTCTGGAAGAGAAGGTTGGTTTTATTTTTCTTGAATAAATGTAGAAATTTGGTCTACATCTATTAACCCATATGTTATCGGTCAAAGTTAGCTACTTACGGAATAACTTAAGTTGATATTTAAATCACTTAAAGGAATATATAACTATTGTTTAAACTATGCCTAACTATCTCATCCTATAATGTTGTTTCATGCTAGGCCAGTGCTTTCTTGGGAATCCTTATATAATCAGATAAATAAAAAAACTAAGTATTATCAAGAACTGTCAGGGGGATATCAGATTGTAAAGACAGAAAAGTTCAAACGGTAGCTTAGTCAAATATAACGTTTTCAACAATTTTCTGTCGCCTGCAAAGTTCTTATACTATTGATATAATATAAAATCCTTATTACACAAGTGGATAAGGTACTTACTTTCTGAAGAATATTAAATGAATAATAGCAGTAAAAAGAAGAGTGATAGACAATGTCATCCAATGGCGTTTTTCTTAGTCAAGGTTGGCTTTGCTACCCACGAAACACGGTGGCAAAATCCGGTAATCGTTTCTGTATCGCTAAATCCCATAATGGGGTCCAGTTTCTTTCAGCCAGGTAGCAAGCCATCAAAATCCATGTAGTCGGGGGTCTGAGTTTTTAAGACTACTAATGTGTATTATATTTTTTACAGGTGGTAAAAAGAAGCCTTTGAAGGCACCAAAGAAACAACAGTCAGAAATGGATGATGTAAGTTTTGAGCTATCTTCTCACAACCGTTATTTTTGGTTCTTAGTGTTCTTTTGAGTTCTTAGTTACCTTTAATATGCATGTATTTAAAGATGGGTTTCCTCATTAATAAGGGCCAAATTAAGCTTACTAATTGATTAATTGGGTTTCTAATTAATAATTCATGTATTCTCAAGTTCAAAAGACCAGGATCACGTCTGAGACCCAAGACAGTTCGACCTTTCATATACTAAGATGCCTCGGACCTAGACACCTCGGCCTCGGGTAATTTCACATCAACCACACGGTGTGAATTGATCAATCAACATTTTTTAATCACCTTTATAATCATGCCAAGCGTAATCAGGTATTGATTACGCTTAGCATTATTAAAGTGGTGATTAAAAATGTTGATTGATACATTCACACCTTGTGGTCGATGTGAAATAACCCGAGGCTGGGGTTTCAGGTCTGAGGCCGAGGTATCTTAGTATATGAAAGGCCGAGCTGTCTTGGGTCCGAGATGCTGTGTATTCCAAAAGACCTATGTGGACGTAGAAATGCTTGTCGAATCCATTTGACTCTGATCTGCTTTGAAACGCTAAATTTAGACTCAGTGTTTGTTCGCATGACCAAATGACGTCATATGAATGAAGGTGTATAAGAATTGATTTTGTATTTTATTATAAGTGAGTTAAAACTTATTTAAATTAATTCGTAATGTTTTTACAAAGTGATATTTAAATGTTTTATTGCCTTTTGCTAGAGAAAATAAATGGAATACCAAAATGCCATTGTTGGTGTGGAAAATATTAAGGAATGTGGGCAAGTACGCATGCGTGCATACTTCACAACCACAGCGTCCGGATATGTACCGAATTAACAGAATGGATGATCAAAAAAAAGATCAACAACCTTTGAACGACATTTGAGACTTGACATACATACCTATTGCAGTACCCTACTGAGGGAAATACTTTCTATTGATATTAGTATTACCGGTCCAATTATGGTATATATAATATGTATATATATGAAAATAAGGGAACCCTCTTTTAACTGAGCTAGATGCTGTTAATAACTGAATTACACTGGAGAAAACTATTTTTTTAACTTTCCATTGCATTGATGTTTGAACTGATTGTAAAGGAGTTTTAGGCGCTGGTTTCATATCTGAAATTAGTTTTTCTCCACAAGCTCTAGTTTTCATGCAGTTGGAGGTTTATGAAATTTTGAACTTACATAAATGTATATAAGTGATTTCATACACACATCATCACAGTTATACCAGGGTTATCATTTGAGAAGATCTAAGCAGGCATGTTTGATTCGAACCATCATTCATGATTATCAGTTTGTTGCTGAAAGACACTATTTAACTAGATATCAGGACACAATTATATGGATAACAACTACTTTATTAAATAATTTGCTACGTTTCAACAAGGATGCTCCCGTCTTTATCAAGCAATGATACAAAATAACAGAGAAGAGGGAATATATATATAGTACATGATGATAATTAACAGTTAACGGGTGAAGCCTTTCAAAGGGTGACGATATAAACGAAACCTAACTAATTAAGAAGAAAACTACTGATGAAAGTAAAACATTAGTTAGCTTAATTACACAAGACAGCTGATTAGGCATGACAATTAAGTGGAAGTCATTACATGATGTTATTCTTTACGTTTTCTGAAACTGCAGACATTTGGGTAGGAGCTATGGATAGATGTTCTTGTATTCTTAGGTTTAGTGGTCTTCTTGTTTCTCCAATATATTCCTGTTCTTTCTATGAAATGCTTCCAGAAAAATATGACAAAGCAAATAATGGTGTACTTTGATCTAAAATCACATTTTTATTTTCCTTTGTGTTTTCTGTAACATTATAATGATTTGTGGCTGTGGCTGCATTTTTCTATAATAGTGTTAGATTGAAATTGCATAAAATCTGTAGCTTGCTGTAGCTTTTAATTCAGCACACTCAAATTGAATAAAATAAGTCTTTCCTTAAACTCAACAACGAGTGTTCCCCAGTGTTAGCTACAGAAGAACTGTATTTTTTTATATATTTGTTAATCAAAGTCGTTATAAAAAATAAAGGCAATGGGGAAACTTAAAAATCCAATTGTTAACCACATTGTTACACGCCCACATTATGATAGTAATTTTAAGATGAGACACTAGTACATGTAATATGAAAGATTTTTAAAATGGATTAGAGTTGCTTTTTGAAAAGAATGTTGCTGCCAGTTCATAAAATGAGTATTACTCCTTATACTAACATTAGTTAAAAACACTATTTATGTAACTGGTACATACTGCTCCTTGAAAAAAATCTGTTTTAGCAAAATTAAATGAAGATATAATGTAATTTCAACGATTATGATTGGTTTCAGGATGAGAAAGCTTTCAAACAGAAGCAAAGAGAAGAACAGAAAGCATTAAAAGACATGGCAGCAAAGGCACAAAAAGGTCCCTTAGGTAAAGTTTTATTGGTGAAAAAAGTTTTTTATGACTAGAACTGAGGAACGATCAATTTAAAATTAATTTCTTTTAGATGGTATGTTATATTCTGTACAAAATAGAAAATTAGAATGAAAAGAAAATACATTGTTGTTTTTACTATGGGCAGTTTTTGTTTTTATTTTCCAGGTGGAAGTGGAATTAAAAAATCTGGTAAAAAGTGACGGAAAATAAAATTTAGACAAATGACATTTAACCTCATTCTTTTAAAATATGTTCCTTCATCTGGTTACTAAACAATAAAACAGAAGTGTCTTGGAAATTATATTTGGAATATTTTTGCTTTTATTCTCAATAAAATACTTGAAGTCAAACATTTTATGATGTTAAAATTCTACCAAACAGATTATTCTACAAAACTATAATAGCACATATTATAGATGAACAGGATATGTAAGGCAATTGAAATCATCAAATCTTAACATTCCTTATTAAGTACAAAAACATGGAGCGTGAGATGATTTAAACCCTTTTGGGTCTAGGCCAATTTACAGCGATAGAATCTGTGCTATACCAAGAAAGTGTTATCCCAATAACGAAAATATTGTTGTAACATGGAGCGTATTTATTAGGTATGTAATGTTGCCTTCAAAATTATTTATAAGCATTTAGTTTGAATTTGACAGGAACAGGATTTGGGAGATGAGATTTCGCCTTCACCATCTGATTATACTTTAACTATCTGTATAACTTTTAACAATGTGTACATCTTGAGAGTTCATTAGAAATAATTTTTTGAATGACTTTCAGATTTTAATCAGATTTTAATGGATTTTGTATTATAACCCTTGCTTAAAGGGATAATAGGTTTTAGAATGAACATAAAATTTGAAAATTTTAATCTTAGCCAATAAGAGCTTTATTCATCAGTAAATATACCTGCTGCCATAAATAACAGAAAAATAAATAAATGTCCAAAAAAACTAAGTAATCCATAAAGATGCATTTGATTATTGAAAACACTTAATAAATTGATTAAGCGTTTTTCAAAAATGTCTTAGTTTTGTGAATTTTGCAGGGATTCCGTTACTTTATGACAAGTGATGAATGATTCAAAACGTTTTGTAGTGATTATGGCTTCCTTATTCATCTTGAAAATATAATCACTCTTGGTTATTTCCAAAAAGAGATATAGATATAAAAATCTATATATTTGATGAAAAACACATATAATCGCTACTTTTATCTTTTAGGGTGACAGCTATAGATATAAGAAGAATATAATCTGCAATGATAATAGTATTTATTTTTATACGCCCACATGAAATGGGGGGCGTATATTGTCGTCACCCACCTCCATCCGTCCGTCCGTCCGTCTGCAGTCCGTCCGTCCGTCCACAATTGCTCGTAAACACTCTACACGGTGTAATTCTTGACGGATTTAGATGAAACTTTATATGAGTGTTTATGATCACGCAAGGATGAACCCTATTGAAAATCAGCGAAATCGGAAAAAAATTAGTATGAGTTCGTGCCCTTGTTCTTGAATGGCTCGTAAACACTCTACAACGTGCAATTCTTGACCGATTTTGATGAAACTTGGTGTGAGAGTATGTTATAACTCAAGGATAAACCCTATCAAAAATCAACTAAAAATGGAAAAACATTTAGTATGAGTTATTGCCCTTGTTCTTGAAAACGCGTTCAATTTTAGCTTGTAAACACTCTTGAGAGAACAATTTTTAATGGATTTTAATGAAACTTGGCCTGAGTATTTGTTATCACCCAAGGATGATCCCTATTGAAAACCAGTCAAATCGAAAAAAAATTAATATCAGTTATTGCCCTTGTTGTTGAAAACGTGTTCAATTTTTAGCTTGTAAACACTCTACAAAGCACAGTTATTGACCGATTTTGACGAAACTTGCTGAAATTGTTTAATATCACCCAAGAATGAACCCTTTTGAAAATAGCACATATCGAAATATATTTAATAGGAATTATTGCCCTTGTTCTATAAAATGTGTTGGATTTTTGCCTTGTAAACACTCTATAAGTCACAATTCTTGAGCGATTTTGACATAACTTGGCATGAGTATTTGTAATCACCTAAGAATGAACCCTATTGAAATTCAGTTAAATCGAAAAATATTTAGTATCAGTTATTGCCCTTGTGTTTGAAAACGAGTTCAATTTTAGCTTGTAAACACCCTAGAAAGATCAATTCTTAATGGATTTTGATAAAACTTGGCTTGAGTATTTGTTTTTACCCTAGAATGAACCTTTTTGAAAATCAAATAAATCGAAATATATTTAGTGTCAGTTATTGCCCTTGTGTTTGAAAACGGGTTTAACTTTTTGGCTAATAAACACTCTAAAAGGTACAATTCATGACCAATGTTGACAAAACTCACTGAAATTGTTGGATATCGCAAGGGATGAGCCTAATTGAAAATTAAAGATATCAAAATATATCTAATATGAATTAGTGCCCTTGTTCTTTTAAACGCGTTCGATTTTTGTCTCGTAAACACTCTACATGGCACAATTCTTGATGGATTTCGATGAAACTTGGTGTGAGAGTGTGTTATAACTCAAGGATAAACCCTATTGAAAATCAGCGAAATCGAAAAAAAAATTAGTATGAGTTGCTGCCCTTGTTCTTGAAAACGCATTCAATTTTAGCTTGTAAACATACTAGAAAGAACTATTCTTAATGGACTTTGATTCACTTTGGCTTGAGTATTTGTTTTTACCCAAGGATGAACCCTATTATAAATCAAATAAAAAGAAATATTTAGTGTCAGTTATAGCCCTTGTTCTTGAAAACGCGTTCAATTTTAGCTTGTAAACACTCTAGAAAGAACAATTTTTTATGGATTTTGATGTAACTTGGCTGTGTTATTTGTTGTCTCCCAAGGATGAACCCTATTGAAAATCGAAAAATATTAAGTACAAGTTATTGACCTTGTTTTTGAAAACGCGTTAACTCGTAAACACTCTAGAAAGAACAATTTTGAATGGATTTTGATGAAACTTGGCTTTAGTATTTGTTTTCTCACAAGGATAAACCCTATTGAAAATCAGATCAATCGAAAAATATTTAGTGTCAGTTATTGCGCCTGTTTTCAAAAACGCTTTCAACTTTTGGCTTGTGAACAGTCTAAAAAGTCCTTTTTGACAAAACTCGCTGAAATTGTTTAATATCAACCAAGGATGAGCCTTATTAAGAATTAAAAATATCAAAATATTATTAAGGGTGAACCCTATTGCAAATCATAAAAATACCGAAAAATATTTAATGAGTTGTTATTAGGTACAATTCTTGACAGTTTTTAATGAAACTAGAAACCCTAGAAAAAAATAGGTTGGAAGGTTGAATATTTCATTCCACTTATTGTAACCTTACTGAAAAGTTTTTATTTGAAATAAATGCTGCCAGTGGGCGTATATTACCTTGCCTGGCAAGCTATCTTTTCAATATGTAATAATAATCTATTTCGCAGGTCCACTTTACAAAATTACTTTTATTTTACTTAGTATTAACACTACAAATATTGTAAACAAAACTTTAACTCTGTGCCAGTGCCTTTTATTGAACAGTTACTTGTTACTTTCAATCACCCTTATCTCACACTGACCATTTTTATTAGTATTTTTAACACACATCTCACTGGAATTAACTATAATGATTATACACCAATTAAAAGTTTGTAGACTTATGTGTAAATTACTGATACTAAGCCTAGGCCATTCCATATGTCATTTTATTATTTGGCCCTATCTCACCTTGACACCTATAATCCCACTCAAAACCATACACAGATCTCTGGGTAAACATAAAACCTGATGACAATAATTTCTCTTGGTGGCTGAAACCTAGAGTATTTTAGCAACGTTATGATCTGGATCTGTAAAAGTAATTAAGCGTAATATGATTTTTGGTGTTTTAAACTGTGAAATATCAGCTTATTGAGATGGTCATAAAGTTGTACATAATTAATTATAAATGACACTTAAAAAAGACCAAACGTTGCTCGTAGTGAGCAGATTCTACGACTTGTTATTGGACTGATATTGAGCAGATTCTACGACTTGTTATTGGACTGATATTTGGTTATTTCGTGTTTATCATCAACTGGTAGGACAGACATTCTACGATTTCTAACTACCTTTTTAAAGCTTTATTTAAAAAAAACATTTCTTAGATACCTAAATATTCAGGAAGGATAAACTGCAACCTGTATCAAGAATATTAATATACAAATGGAGCAGCAAAATTGATAAGCAAAGTGGGATCAAAAACAGTTTTCTATATTATTGATGCGTA
Source organism: Nipponacmea schrenckii (assembly GCA_030562195.1). NCBI lineage: Eukaryota > Metazoa > Mollusca > Gastropoda > Lottiidae > Nipponacmea > Nipponacmea schrenckii. The sequence goes on from JAUJPP010000005.1 coordinate 23,260,319, forward strand.
TCATAGCTTGTGCCCTTGTAACAATTATAGGTTTAAGTTAACCTGGATACACACTACAACATAAAAATCAGAATCCCTTTAACATAGGGCTGCCAACCTATTTATTATAATACTAGCCTATATAGGGCCTATTATGGCGATTTTTCTATGAACGGTTTTTGAGTTACTGCTCTTTTCTTACTAAAAAAAGCGTCAAAATTTGTTCGTGAACAGTTTCCGTCCGGTTAATTTAATTATGAGGTGGGTGTATTTTGCCTGGCAACGACTTCTTTAATAACCCGAAAAATGGCTTTTTAAAACATATTGTTCCCTCACACCCCTCACCAACCCTCCCTATTTAGGCCATGACGTGACTATGTATAGCGCCTCAGTGGCTGGCTGTGGCTGTTAGCTCTGTGTTTTTTTTTGTGTTTTTACATGTGTCTTCCTGGATCGATATGAAAGTTTTTTGGATATTTCAACATTAGTTCGTTTGGGACATCATTGTGTAATCATTTTTTGGAACAAAGTATGCAATCTTAATGAAATCACAGCATATTTTTCGGACTGAATCAGATATTTCTAGAAATTATTAAGAATGTAGAAGTATGGTTTGTCAATTAACAGTTAATCCCTATTATTCTCTTCCTCTAATAGACTTTGCAGAAGAGTAGGACGTAAAACTCCATTCATTTCATTTCATTTTCTAATAGACTTTAATTACAATCAAAACACTCATTGTTTTAGAAAGAGAGGTGTGAGAGCAGGTAAACAATGGAACAGAAAAATAAAACAATCATAACTGAAAAACAATCTCAAAGTCCATCAGGTCAAGGTGTCAATTTCAATAATCTTGTGACTATTCAACTTCAAGATGAAAAATACCAACCAACAGTATTCTCTGAAAATACAAATCACCCTGAAAAAAATGTTCAAGTATAATACTCAGGAGTTACTATCGGTTTTATCAGAATAATTTTCCGAGTATTTCTGTGAAAAAATTAAATGGACATCTTGAACGCCTAGATAACGTATGACATCACAAAAGAGCCAAAATGCGATCATTCCTTCACAAATTTTAAGCCTGTTTCAACTGAATCACTGACTCTAATCATAAACTCAATGAAATCAAAATCTTGTTCTCTCGACCCAACCTACCAACCTATTGAAACTATGTCTGCCTGAAATTATAAACCATCTAGTCGCTGTTGTGAACGAATCTTTCTCATCTCAGCTATCCCCGACCGCTTTAAGAATGTAATTGTGACTCCTTTATTGAAAAAGGCAGGTGCGGACCATAATGTGCTGAGAAATTGTCGACCTGTCTCGAATCTTTCCTTCGTGTCCAAAGTTTTAGAAAATGGGCATTAGAACAGTTTGAATCCTATGTCAGCTCAAATTCACTATAATCAAAGAAAAATCACAGCCCAGAAACAGCTCTTGTAAAAGTTCACAATGATATAATGTGTGCATTGGACGACCACAAAGATGTTCTTCTAGAGCTACTTGACCTTTAATCAGCTGCATTTGATACTATCGACCATAACATTATATTAGACCACCTGGATCACCGATACGTTCAATGGTTCAATTCCTACGTCGACAGCCGCACCCAATGAGTTACAGTCATGAACTCGATCTCGAATCAAACTAACTGATATATGGTGTATGCTGCACCAATCGAAGATATCATCAGGAAAAAAAAAAAAAAAAAAAAAAAATACTCAAATCTATATTACTTGCAAAACTGTTACTTTATTTAAAGATAGCTTGCCAGGCAAGGTAACATACGCCCACTGGCAGGATTGAATTTGAAAAAAATTGAGCAATGACTCAAAAAGATTTCACTAAATGGATATTGAAGTCAAGGGCAAAAACTCAAAAACTGTTCATGGAAAATCATCAAATTAGAACTTGACCACCATCTTATCTATTTCAATACTCATACCAAGTTTCATCAAATCTATTAAAAAATTGTAGCTTATTTTGCACCCACAAATATTTTTGACGCAATATTACTAAGTCAAGGGCAATAAATCAAAAACCATTCGTTAAAAAAGTCGGAAATTCAAACTTGACTAATGTCTTATCTATTCTGATGCTTACACCAAGTTCCATCAAAATCTTTTGAAAATTAAAGCTTCTTATTGAAACCACAATAGAATCACGACGCAATTTCACAAAGTCAAGTGCAATAACTCAAAACAGTTCATTGAAAAACTGTCAAATTCAAACTTGACTGGGGTCTAATCAATTCCAATGCTCACACCAAGTTTCATAAAAATCCTCTGAAAATTGGAGGATTTTTTGCATCGAACCTAAAATTTTGACTTGATTTTACAACGTCAAGGGCAATAACTCAAAAACTGTTCATCAAAAAAATTGCCAAATTCAAACTCGACTGTTGTCTTATTAATTCTAATGCTCACACCAAGTTTCATCAAAATCCATTGAAAATTATAGCTTCTATTGAACCCAGAATAAAATTTTGACGCAATCTTACTAAGTCAAGGGCAATAACTAAAAAACTGTTCATCTAAAAATCTTCAAATTCGAACTTGATCGTCGTCTTATCAATTCCAATGCTCACACCAACTTTCATTTAAATCCATTGAAAATTGTAGCTTCTATTTTGTATACAACAAATATAGAGGCAGGGGCAATAACTCCAAAACCGTTTATCGCAAAATCTTCCAAATCGAGCTTGACTGCCGTCTTATCAATACCAATGCTCATACCAAGTTTCATTAAAATCCATAGAAAATTGTAGCTTCTATAGTGTCTACAACAAATGTTGACAGACCGACAGACCGGCAGACCGACGGACAGGGGCAACGACAATATACGTCCACATATTCATGTGGGCGTATAAAAGTCTGTTCATTCGATAATTTCCATACATGCATACCAAGTTTCATTAAGATTACTAAGTTTTTACTAAGTCAAGGGCAATAACTCAAAATCCGTTTATTCGATATTTCCATTTTCAAACTTGACTGAGATCTGATCAATATATACATGTATACCAAGTTTCATTAAGATCGGATAAAAACTGTAGCCTCTATTGTGGATACAACCCAAATTTGACGCGTTTTTACTAAGTCAAGGGCAATAACTCAAAATCCGTTCATTCGATAATTTCCATAATTGAACTTGACCGAGATATCATCAATATATACATGTATACCAAGTTTCATTAAGATCGGATAAAAACTGTAGCCTCTATTGTGGATACAACCCAAATTTGACGCGTTTTTACTAAGTCAAGGGCAATAACTCAAAAACCGTTCATTCGATAATTTCCATTTTTGAACTTGACCGAGATATCATCAATATATACATGTATACCAAGTTTCATTAAGATCGGATAAAAACTGTAGCCTCTATTGTGGATACAACCCAAATTTGACGCGTTTTTACTAAGTCAAGTGCAATAACTCAAAAACCGTTCATGCGATAATTTCCATTTTCGAACTTGACCGAGATATCATCAATATATACATGTATACCAAGTTTCATTAAGATCGGATAAAAACTGTAGCCTTTATCGTGGATACAACAAATGTGGACGGACCGACGGACGGACGGACAGGGGCGACGGCAATATACGTCCACATTTCCATGTGGGCGTATAAAAACCAAATTGAGAACAGCATTGATGAAATTCGAGTGTGGGATGCTTCAAAATAAACTATTGCTAAATGACAGTAAGACTGAGGTGATTCACATTCATTCTCTTTTCCAAGCAATTGAAGCTCTAGACCGAGTGGGTGAATGTAATGTGGATTTGAGTTAAGAAATTAGAAATCTAGGTTTTATGTTTGATAATGTCGCCTCTGCATCTAGTCATGTTCAACTATGTGTCAATCTGCCTATCTATTTCGCCTTATACCGCATTTCGAAACTTCGCAAACTTTTTGACCGCATCACAACAGAACGCTTGATTCATGCTTTTATAACTTCACGGCTTGATTTCTGCAACAGTTTACTGCACAACCTTCCTGCTAATATCACCAAAAAACTCCAATCAATTCAAAATTCTGCTGCACGCTTGATTTCTCGCACAAAGAAGCACGAACACGTCACTCCCATTCTTATTCAATTGCACTTTTTGCCTGTCGCATTGAATTCAAAATTCTGATTTTAACCTATAAAATACTGCACCACCTTGCACCAATGTACCTCAAGGAATTCGCTTGATTGAACCCAGCTATATCCAAGACGGTTACGGAGCTCGAGCTTTGTCTAACTGTGCACCCTGCTATGGAATAAAAGACCGAATTCTGTCCGCACAGCATGTTCACTAACTGCTTTCAAGTCACTTTTTAAGACGCAAATTTTAACCTTTCTGGCACGCACTACAATATTGAATACAGAGAATAAAACTCTTTTATTTCTTATATTGCTTTAAATATTATTTTGATATTGCTATCTTGTATATTATCTGTATATTGTTACCATATTATTTGTATAACTAGTAAGAAGCACTGAAGCACTGAGATGAATATGGAGTGCGTTTTTAAGAAATAAATATTATTATTATGTGCGTGATAACGGTCTGGACGAAATAGAACAACGAAGGAGTTATCTCCCATATCAACCAATTATTTCCCTACGTTATTCTCTAACAGCGAAGGCACGAAAACATTTCTGCGTATTTGACTAAACTTTGTATAAACCGCTTTGAACAGCCCTAAAGCAGAACTACCCACAGCTATCCTATAAATAGGATGTCTGTGGAACTACTAATGCCGTCTAAAAGCGAACGTTAACCTGTCATCTACTTAATAAAGCAGAATTCTATATAATGTCTGGAAGAGAAGGTTTGTTTCGTTTTTCTTGAGTTTTTTTTTTTACTTACTACTTACAGGCCCACTCTTTTGACAGTTTAAATCACAAGTCGGAACCAAATTTTTTTGCATTTATTTAAGTGATTGTGAAGGTACAATAGGCCTAGCCCAATTTTTAAAGTCATAGGGCTAATTTATTCCACTTAGCCTATGTGTAGCGTAGCGAAACCCCTTTCGTCTACGATTTTGACCTAATTGTCTACAAACATAACCCACCCAACTTATAGGCCTGACATGTATATGTATCCTTTTATTTTTTTTTACCTTTATTTAAGTGGAACTTTTTTTGATTATATAAGTTAATTTGGCTAGAACAAGATGGACGTGCCTTCTTCCCAAAATAGTCTGCCAATCCATCTTCATCTTACTGAGAGAACAGGTTGAAACAATTATCTTCCAGGGTTCTACATTAAAGTCATTTGGATTTCTATACTAGTTCTCAACTCTTAGTAAATACTGTATGGCTAAGACCAGGACCATCTTGACCTAAATCAACACAACCAAAGTGCAAGTAAAGTAGAAGACTATGTCTGCTAAATCCCATGACAGGGATCCAATTTATCTTCCAGCCAGGTCAGAGTTTGTAAGACTAATGTGTATTATTTTATTATAGGTGATAAAAAGAAGCCTGTGAAGGCACCAAAGAAACAACAGTCAGACTTAGATCATCATGTAAGTTTTGAACTGTCTTCTTACAACATACTATTCTCATCTCACCCTAACAGTTAATTTTCTTCGTGGGAATTTGCTTTTCAAATGTCACTTATAAAATATTGAAGTTCGAACAAAGCTAGATGCAGTCAATAACTGAATTAGCTACAAATTCCTCCAATTTTCCTCCCTATATCTTACATTAGGCCTAATCGAGACTTTATAAGGCTGGCACATACTCCCCCTTCAAAGAAAGTCTTCGTTAGCTAAGGTAATTTCAACAACTATTTCAGGGTGACAAGGCTTTCAAACAGAAGCACAAAGATGAACAGAAAGCATCAAAAGACACAGAAAAGGCACAAAAAGGTAAAATTGTATTGGTGAAAAATATTTTTTTATGACTAGAAGTGAGGAACGATGTGTAATTTAATTTAAAAAAAGATGTAAGAAAGCCTGGTATGCTATATTCGGTACAAAATAGAAAATTAGAATGCAAAGCAAATGATCTGTTGTTTTGATTCCATTAAAGTTTTTTTTATATATTTTCTTTTTTTTTTCAGGTGGAAATGGAATTAAAAAATCTGGTAAAAAGTGACCAAAAATTGAATTTGGACAAATGACATTTAATCTCATGCTTTTTTATTTGTTCCTTCATACTAAACAATAAAACAGAAGTGTCTTGGAAATTATATTTGGAATATTGTTGCTTTGATTCTCAATAAAATACTTGAAGTCACACATTTTATGATGTTAAAATTCTACCAAACTGTGATAACATGATTGTGGTTGATCCGCCCTAAAATTGACTAGTATACATTATTATGCATGAAAACAAAGAGAGAATTGTTTTCTGCTGAGCATTTGGAATCATAAAATCTTATCATTCAATAAATACATGTTCAATACTGCCTTAAAAACCTTTTTCCAATGACTTGAAGGTGCAGCTTTGTATGGATGTAGTTTATGACAAATAACAAAATTATGTAAAAAATTTACTTCTTATAATATATAAAGTTCTTTGCATTGTAAGACAATGATACAGTAACACAGAGATCTACTTTTATATATACTAAAGATAGCTTGCCAGGCAAGGTAACATAGGCCCACTGGCAGCATTGAATTTGAAAAATAAATTGAGCAATAACTCAAAAACATTCACTGAATGAATATTGAAGTCAAAGGCAAAAACTCACAAGCTAAATGCATATATCGAAAACAACTGTGATATCAAAGTTTTATGCGATATCTAAGAAGAAAATTATCGGATCATCACTAAATTTGATACTGCATGTTCATAATGATATCAACACCCATACAAACAATCAAAAGTATCCATAGAGAATTATAGACTGTAGAGTGAGCGGGGTGCACCCTATAGGTAATGGAGTGAAAAAGCTAATCAGACACGATATTTCGGTGAAAAATTATTCAATCATCATATAAATCAATAGGAATAATCTTCATAATGAAACTGACCCACAAAATAAAAATCAAAAGAATCCATTAAGAATTGTTGCCTGTAGAGTGAACACGAGTTTCACCCTATGGGTAATGGAGTGAAAAACCCTAAGTCAAATCGGATATTTCCGTGAAAAATTATCCGATCATTACGAAATCAATAGGGATCATCTTCATATTGACACTGACCCACAAAATTAAAATCAAAAGAATCCATAAAGAATTGTTGCCTGTAGACTGAGCACGAGTTTCACCCATAGGTAATGGAGTGAAAAGGGCTAAGTCAGATGCGATATTTCGGTGAAAAATTATCCGATCATCACGAAAATCAATAGGGATCATCTTCATAATTACACTGCAGGCCTAAAAATTCACGCGAGTCTCCAAATCTCATTCGCGCCAAGACTCTCGTAAACCCCAATCGCCCGAGTCATTTTGGATTCGCGCTTAAAGAGAAAAAAAATAAATGGTTTTCTTCACGAAAGACAGAAGTTTTGTCCAGATCGTCAAGCTCAAATTGTCGACTTTTGTTACCAGTCAATAATATTTATAGTCTGGATGACCAAGTCAAGAGTTCACTGGTAGAGTTATATATAGTAACAGTTTCAATGTTATTGTTGACCTATAGTATAAACTAGGTTCGAAAGGACATAGTAATTGAGGCTACATCCAGCCGAGGATTTATTATTATATTTTAACATATTGTTCATAACCTATTAATAATATTAATATATAACGACATAGATCTATTCATATACTTTAAATAGATAAATTAAACACAGATAAATAGCGTAATAATTTTTTTATGACCGAATACCAAACATATAAAAATCCATCAGAACACCGCGCACCAAGTTCCATTAGAATCTATGGCATCAGGCAGCGGAAAAAAACGTCTTGACGCACACTGTGCTGAATGTGATGCAGAAAGAATTAAGAGACACATTTGAATTCACCTTCCAGGTCATTTTATTTATATTTTGTGTACAGCATTCGGAGGACTCTCGCAGATTGCTTTTGCAAGAGTCTATCTGGATTCTGGATTTTGACGAATTTTTAGGCCTGTTACACTGACCCACAAAATAAGAATTAAAAGAATCCTTGAAGAATTGTAGCCTGTAGAGTCAGCACGAGGTAAATGTGAACGGACGGACCAACGGACGGAGGGACCGACAGGGTGATTACAATATACGCACATACTAACGTGTGGGCGTATAAAAATAATACCTTGTATAAGATAATGTGGATGAAATATAGATATCAATATAACTATGAGCAGACTTAAATAAATATACACATCACATTAGTTATGTTATAAAAAATAATATGAAAAAAAAACTCATCTTTGAAATTAGTTGGCTAAGATACAACATAATGTATATATATATATGTATGCCAAATTAAAAAAAGGGACAAAATATCACAGATGTGTAAATCACAATTCATATACAGCGTAGACATTTTTTCTGGTTCTAAATGATTTCCTTATCCATGTTTAATAAATATAATAATAAGTATTTGGACATTCTGTCTTTTCAAATTCTTACTCTAATCTGTGGCCCCAACAGTAAAAAAAACTGTATAATCCACTATTTAGTCACTTAATTAATTATCACTAATTAGATAATCCTTTATTTATTGATAATCGGTATCAAATCACATGAAAACAAAATATTGCTGAACTAAATTCTGCTGCTTAATCACCAGCAATTACCTCTGTTTCAGATCAAGGTCATTGCCTTTAGATCAAGTGGTTTTGGATTTTGTGTTTAATCACCATCATTGTGTTATAAAACTTGATACAAAAATTACAATATCATACTGTTCTGCTAAGCTGAAAATCTGAGTATTCCGACACTTTTGCTAATCAGAAATTATTTTAGGGTCCCAAGGTATGTCAAATTACTCAGAGTACACTATGGTATTTTAAAAGAAAATAAAATGTAGCATAAATAAGAAAATTATTTAATAGTTTATGCAATCTGCCTAATTAATACATAATTTAGTAAAATTTATTTTCGAAATAAGATTAAACTGTAATTGGGCTAATCATCTAGTTGACATAGTAGAGCTACACCTCTGTTGACCCAATGACTTTCTGGTTGTTTTGTTGGTAATAATATTGTTAAAACATAATTAGTAGAATGACCAGTTGTGGATAATGTTCCTCTTCTAGCACTTGTTTTATAAACTGAAAATATTCACATAACTATAGTAGGATGTCTTTTAATGATCAGTTAAATCAGAGCTTTTATATAGGCTCTGGTTCAATCATCAATTATAAATCTTATATATAACCAGAATCATTGTAACAACAAGTCATCAAATTAAAGCATATACTACAAAGCTGAAAATAATGATGTAAAGTATTTTTCAATATTAACAAGTTGTACTGGAATTTCAAAAAGTTGAAAGTTTGCAATGCACTGTATGTCTACATACTCACCTGGACAGGAATAAACGTGATCCTCTACAAAACTTGATTTCTCTCCGGGTTTTAACCAAATCTGTTTTAAAGTTAAAGATAATATAACACATTCCTAAGCTTCAAATCTATTTTTGATTAAAACTTTTAACACATTTACACAATACTTTAATTGTCAACCCAAAGGTTATTATAGAAAAGGATACAACAGGCATAACATCATAGAGAATTTTTGGTAATGATTCTTCTATACATTTAGTTTGCCGACACCATCTAGCACCTTCCATGAATAACCCTTTGATGTACGCACCATTTGTCTAAAGGAATTAAATAGAATTTGATTATTGAATGAAATTTGCTGTGAAAATTTATATTTATGACATCTTGGACAAGTTAAATATTGACAATTTTTCGATGAACAGTTTTTGAGTTATTGCACTTGACTCTTTCAAAATGCATCAAACTTAGCTTGTGAACGAGGGAGCCTACAGTTTTCATCAGATTTGAATGAAATTTGGTGTGATCATTTATATTGACATGATCTTGGACAAGTTCAATATAGACAATTTAACAGTGAACTGTTTTTTAGTTATTGCCCTTGACTCTTTCAAAATTAGCTTGTGAACGAGGGAGACTACAGTTTTCGTCTGATTTGAATGAAATTTGGTGTGATCATGTATATTAATGAGATCTTGGATTAGGCCTAAATAGTTTTGGAGATTCAGCCTGTGTTTAAACAAAAATATACTTTAATGTGGGCGTATCTTTCTAGGCAACTACTTTTATAGTACCGGTAATTGATATTCTTCAATGAAAAAAAAATGTGGCTTACAGGCTTTACAGATACAGTTGATTCATGATTTGTTACTTCAAATTCAAATCCTAAATGATCAATTGGGATCTTAAAACGTCTTGCATAATTTTGAAGAACTCCAGTTAAGAATGATTGTGTAAAATAAAAACCAGAAATCCAAAATACTGTTGGTGAACCACTAAATATCCAATCCTAGAAATAAGGATAAATCAGTGTATGTATTAGCTCTATTATAACAACAAATATAAAATCATAGACAGAATGAATTAAATCTTGAAGCTAATTATACTTTGTAAATACAAACCAACCTTAAAGAATTGTAATCTAGCCAGTAGGTCTGTTATATAACTTCCCAATGGCTTTAATGATGGGTAAGATTTAGCAGCCCACATTGCTGGTACCTACAAAATGTTAACAGATAGTTAAATAAAGACAGTCAGTAATCTGATTACCAATATTTGTTTGAAAAGAGTAGAAATAGTAAATCAACATGTTTTTCTTCCAAATCCTTATTATTTTCCGGCCAAAACTTTTTTTCATATCTCATTTACTGGGTACTGGTCAAATAGTTGAAAAAGTGATATGACTTTTTTCCATCGACCTACAAATTAGAGAATGAAAACCAATCATAATACCTTTCCAACCATCATACTGTAAAATACATCTTCTAGTTCAGATGACATAACAACTAAACCTTTAATAGCCTTTCTAATATCTTGTAAACTTTGACGTACAACTTGAATTAGTCTGTTAAATCTAATTAATTCTTGTACTAAAACAGTATTCATTGATTCTTCATAACGTACAGGGTATTTATTCTTAACTTCTTCAAGGTTAAAATCTGGTGGTATTTTTGATAATATATCACTTGCTAACTCTTCTATTAACTGCTGTGATGATTTTCCTCCACCAGAAATCTAGAAAAAAGATAGTTACACATCAAATTTTGTACATTTATAGATAAATATGTAAATTCATAGTAGAAGTCTATAATGGAAGCTTAAGAAGATGAATTTACCTGTCTTGGTAATGTTAAAAGAATTCCATCAAACATCTGCTGAGTTTCATATTGATCTTTAGAAATATCAGCATTTTCATGAAGACCAAATACCTTTAAACAGATTATTGTATCAAATTAAATATCTATAGGCCTACAAGAGGTACATGTAAAAAATGAAAGGTTTCAACATAAGCTATATGAATGAAATGAAATGAATGGAAACGTGCTATGCCATACAGTGTACAATGAGACAATTTCTTCCAGAACAGCAGCATTAGCATACAGTTTTTCATTTTCCAACTGTCAAGGAATCTATAACATGCATAGTCCGTAGCATTCTTTGGCTCAGCTTTATGACTAGATGCTATTGTTAGGCTTGACTAGGAAATATAGTAGATATATCATTTCAATAATTCAATAGAGAATATTGCACAAGATTTTCAGGTTACCTCTGGATGTGGAATCAATGGTAATTGTCGTATATACTTCAAGTAATGTTGATAACTTCCCTTTACTGGTGCATAATATAACCCACTATCGGAAAACTTATAATTATCATTGTCTATTATCTCTTGACAATAAAATATTTCTAATATACTCATTATCAATCTTCTATCATAATCATCAGTCACTCTTCCACCATAATTACATTCACCAGTTAAATAGGTTAATGCCTCTAATGGTGGTTCATCATAATCATTAATAAACATCTGAAATCAATATCAAAACTTAAGACATTTTGGTAAGGTAAATATCAAGTTTGATTTATAAGAACTTATCTCAAGCTTTGATGTTCAGATCTCATCCAGGTCTCTGTATTTGGGTAAAGGATAACTTTTTGTTATCAACACTGTACAGCTAAGTATGGTCCTTTGGAAACTAAAAAATCCTGTCTTCGTGATCAATATTCATTTCTGTTCTTTCTTTCAAACATATTATTGACCCCTAATATAAGTTATATTATTTGAGTGTGTACCTCAAGTTGACGGACTGAGATACGTAAATCAGATTCATTAAATTCATACGGTATATTCCAACCCAGGGGACCAAACTTTCTTCTTTCTTGAACCAAAGCATGGAAAAAGCACAATCCAAATAGAAGTTTTTCAAATTCCTGCAAAATAATTTCTTAAAATTGCACTTGCATCAAATGTTTAAAATAAACAAAAATACTTTAACGCTATATAACATCTAAGAATTAGGCGATAAATTATCATTATATCAACCTAATTTATTCATAAATATTGCTTTTAATAAAATTATTAATCAAATTGAAAAGTGGAATATCAATCTCAATCAGTATCAACAAATTTGTACAAAGTAACTCACCCTTGGCTTGTTACTACTATGGAAGAACATAGGATCTGAGAGAGGATCATTGAGATACGATCTCAATAGATTGGCACGTAGACCTTTTGGTGGTTCATTGGTCATTTTAACACCATTTTGTAAGACTGAGACAGGAAATACTGAAGATGGGTAACTTGTTAACCATAATCTAAATGAATTCTTGGTTTTAGTCTGGTCAGTTATTACCTGGAAATATTTACAAAGATTTACAAATTTGATAAAAAAGGATACATCTGGGTAATCTTAATTTGAAAATATCTGAGAAAACTATCTTTTGGTATATATGTTAAAAAAATACATTCAAAACTTACAGATTCACATATTCTTTCAAGTTCTGGTAACCAAGAAGCAGCAAGATGACAATTTTGTAAAACAACCCAGGTACCTTTCTCTTGTGCCTGAAAAACAATAGTTTGACAAAAATTTCATTATATAAACATATATCATTATTTTTTCACTAGTTATCTAATTATCTGGTCTGTAGCTTGTCAGTATTTAGTGTCTCACCTCTAAAATCATCTTCTCTGCAATAGGACCTTGACCTTGTCCTAAGGATATAGTTTGTAAGCCTTTATTACCCATTCCTATAATAGATTAAAAATGTACTTATTTGTTGATAAACAAGAGAAAAAGTCAATATTGTAATTCTTAGTGAAATTCATTTTCATTAGAAGTTCTTTCGACTCTTCCAAAAACACTTTTGATTCTTAACAGCAATCAGTGGCAACAATGGCACCCATTGTACAGTCTATGACGCTTCCTTTGCACTTATGGGGAACATATCATTCTCTGAGCTAATTTTCTGTTGCCAATTTTGTTGCCATAACCAGTAAGGATGCCATTCCAGAGTAATGTTTTTTATATAAAATATGCTGAATTTATAAATACTACTAAAATTACTTTGTAATTAAATGAGTAATAAAAATTACAATATTTTAGTATAACATGTTTTAATATTTAAAACAGTATTTAAATTAGGCAAAGGTGCAAAACAATCTGCTTCAAAACAAAACACTTAGTGAGTAATGGTGAATTGAATAATTTTTTACTACCCATATTTAATCCTCCGCTGAAATATAAACCTTAAGAACTAATATTTGGCAGTAATAAAATGACCTATATTATACATGTAGTTACAAATGTATAATGAATAAAATGTTAGCCATGTATTATATAATGGGTAACTATATATCATTCTCAAAAATCTAAATTGCTCTCATTAGCAAAGGATTTTATCACATTCGTAAAGAATAATCTCATAAAATAGTGATAATTGATATTACAAAGTTGTTATCCTCAATAATGTTATGATTTATACAATTATGTGGAGGTTTAATAGTAAAAAGTTACAATATATAAATGTATATCATTATTTCACGTTAAGGTTAAGGTATATGGGAATGATGATATGAAAATTCAAAAAACTTCAGAAATATCTCTGAAACTTTAGATTAAATAAATTATAATGTTAGGTCTCGATTTTTTTCTACATAAATCAATACTGAATATAATATTATATGTAATAATTATATATAACATAATATATGTAATAATTATAACCCTAGCGGCTAGGGCCTAGCCTAGGTAAATATAAAATCAAAATGGTTAAAATGACTATGTTTTATAATCTATGGGGTAAGAAGCATATATCTGGTTATTTCAACCTACTCTTGGCTTCTTCATGGGGATCATCAACTGGCAGAACAGACATTCTACGATTTCTAGCCACCTTTTTAGGCTTTGTTTTTTTATCACCTTTCTTAGATTGGATGATACCTAAATATTCAGGAAAGAATAAACTGTGACTTGTATCAAAAATATTAAAATAGCCTACAGATGGAGCTGCAAAATTGATATGCAATATGTACTTACCAATGGGTTCAAAAGCAGTTTTCTAGGTAATTGATGTGTATCTAAAAATTATAGCTTCTTTTTGCATGGAGAAGCTTTATGTGACCTTGATACACATTACTAAGCTTAAACACCTTATTTGGACTCCATTTAACCTAAGCAATATTTACAAATAAACCAAAAGCGCCATTGCCAATCATTCATAATATATAGCTATTAAGTATTTACCCTTTTCTTCAGCAAATCTGAAAAGACCAGCCATTGGGTCAGCACCAGGGGACAGGACAAATATCAATGGTGAATAACAATTAGAGTCTTGATAACATAATAATAAATCAAATGTAGGTGGTTCAATATAAATTTGACCCATTCTCTCAGCTATATATTTCTGTATGGCTGGTATCATCTGGAAAGGGTGTAATAAGAATTTGGAAGACATGTATATTATTATATGTAGATGTCTTATATGTAGTTTGCTTAATATCCCACACATGGTATGTTTATCAAGGATTCTGTTTCATTCTGTCACTTTTCAGAGGTTAACCATGCAATCAAAAGATACAACGATAAGTATATAAATTAACACTGGACATAAAATAGTCCTTATTCATTGGACTGCAGCTTCTTCTAAATCTTTTTGATGGTGCTTTGTCTAATCATCTATTTGACATTGCATTAAATTTCTGACAATTTGAACATTTGACTTACTTTATCGGGTCGGAGACATCTTAAAACTATCAATTCTTCTAGATTTGTAAGACAATCGCACCAGGGTAAAGGTAATGTTTCCAGATGAGGTGTTGCTGAATCATAAATCTTCTTCCAATCTTCTAACTGTAATAGTAAATAATGATTCAAAGCATTTAACAATCCAAATGTTCAAAAATCATTTCAGCTTACCTCTAAAATTAGTATTGGAAGCTGCAGCAGCTCGGTGAGTGAGAGCCTTGTTTCCGAATCTGAAGTTTCAGAATCTATCCTGGTATGACTGAGATGTAACCAAAAGATTTTGCAAACAAATTCAATGATGCAGGGCTGACATGGAAAAAGTATTTAGTCATTTTGATGGGAAAACTATTAAGGCCCTATGTGCTACAGACTGAGCATGCTGAAGGTCCCAAGAAAACTAAAATCCTCCTTAGCCTTATCAGGTACAGATCAATCATTTATTTCAGGAAAAGACAGGTAACTAAAAGTTCTGACTATAAATTTACCTGTTTTTGAAAGTGATCCATAAACCCTGTAAATGCTTTCATAGATGATGCTCTAACAATCTCAGCCCATGATTTATCAGCTAACCATGATGATGCTGGGTTGGGGAAAGGATTTTCTAGAGCTACACCACCAGTCAATAAAAACCTCCAGCTCTGATCATTGATATCACCTCTAGTAAGAAATATAAAAATATGATACTGTAAAGTGATGAATAGGAACAATTTATTTCTTTACAGTCGTATATATTTATTTTATCCAAATTAATAAGCGGCTGGCTAATCAGTTATCCTGTAATCTTAAGTTGTTGAATCTATTAACGATTGTGAAAAAAAAACACCAAAAAAATAAGTTTAAATCAATCCTATACATTTACCTTCCTTTTTCCAGTCCAATACACAGTAAGAATGAGAAGAGTAATTTATCTTTTTCAAATAGAGAACGACACACATTTTTATAAATACTATATGTAAGATGTTCTCTTAGATTATTTATTCTTTCCCACAGTTCTTCTGATTTATTACTGTTCAGTATCGACTGAAATAATGAAACATTCAGAATATATTAATACTTTACTCCATTCTTTGTAAAGGCCTTAAATTAAAAGTTCACAATGCATGAGATAAAGGTGTCATCTGAATGACACTCAATGACACCTCTAAAGCTCTATGTTATTCTTTTATGCATATTTTAACTTTGAATCTCTTAAACAAAAATGGTCTGCATGATACTACACAATTATGTTGACAAACTTAAGTTATACAGAAATGTATTCATTACAGAAACTCTGTAAGATTTTTACATTGACAAGTACACAAAAAATTAGCTCAGAAATTTAAAAACTGGCAAGAATAATTCTAGATGGACTTATTACCAAATCAAATTACCTGATGATATAAGTTTATAAACCATGCCAATGAATACTGATACATAGGATCTATATTTGCTAAATCACTGATAGTGAAAAATAGTATACTTCCATGATGAGCAATCTACAAATATTTTAGAAATGAAGAGTGAAAATGTTCACATAAATGCTATTATTGTCATTGTACCTAGAGTATAAAGTCAGGGGTCATTTTGGATAGTAAATAATAGGCCAGTAGGTGTCAATTGTTTTCTTTTTTGATAATAATTGTGCCTGTATTTCATAGTCTAATTAGATTTTGCAGGTACATGTTCTGGTGGTCAAACAGTAACCATTTTCTATGAAAATAACTGAATCCGTGAGAATTCATGAAGTTTGAAGAATAAAATAAGGTACTAACTGGTTTATATCCATTTCTAACAGTATCTATTTCTGATTCTGTTTCTGATGCTATTTCTTGTTTTTGTGAAATTTCTTCAGAAAGAATTTTACTGGATGATAAAATATTGATGGCTGTTTCATCTTCTAAAATATTACCCTACACAATAGAAGAATAACATAATAACTAAAATACACAGAAATTGACCAGCTATGTTACAAAATTCGATGGAAAAACACTATTACTGTAATTAAAATAAAAAATTTACACAATGAAAGGATACATACCTGAGAAGAAGAAAGAACTTCTAGTATTTTATCCTCTATTTCTTTTAATTGACGTTTATTTGCAGCACTTTCTACAATTAACTGATTTTTCTTTTCTTCTAATTCAGGTTTCTCTTTAGCTGCTACAATTCCAAGTAACTGATCTTCTAAACCTAATGGTGTGATCATAAAGTTTAATAATGTCACCTAGAAAATATAGAAAGCAAAATTATCATATGGCCTAATGTTTTCAATGAATTCTTATTTTCTAATTAAATTAAGTGATAACTGGGGTAAGATAATCAACAAAAATAAAGTTGAGGAGATAATACAATTAGGATTCAACCCAATCTGTGTGAAGAAAAGAACTAAAGCGGTCAGTGTGCAATATGATGTGAGCTAATTTATTTTAATCAATATTCTTGAACTTATACTGATTTCCAATACTACCATAGTCAATTAAAACAACAAACACAGCCATATAAAAACCACTTCAGTATGTGTTTTCAATAGAAAGATAAACAATTATTCAAATTAAAACAATAAAATTCACTTACTTTAACAGAAACTTCCGGTAAATAATGAGGATTACGAAGTCTTGTTGTTATATAAAATGTAAAACCCTGGCTATATTCTATAATGTGTTCACCAAGTCGAATATAATCTATATTATTCTAAAACAGATCAAATATTGTTTGTTTAAAGGGATTTTAATCTTAAATTTGATGATCTGAAGCTCATACATTCAGATCATACTATAATCAATTTAATCAAATGAGCATATTATAACATGTATTGGCAAGTTTCTTTGAGATTGTCTGCATTATTATAATTAACAGTATATATTGAATATTATATAACATTGTCACTGTTAAAAATAATGCTCAAGACATCAATTTTAGAGCAATATAGAAATATGTTTTTAATTATGAATTAAATAGAAAGCATGAAGAATTTTTATTAACAGGTGCAATTATTGATAATAAACAGGCTGAAATGATGATTTGACAGGATATACATGCAATATTAAGATCATATATTGAAAGACCATGCAAAAAATATAAAACGGGGAGATGAGGAGGCCTGAGATGAGACTTGTACCAGTCATATTTTTGTGGGTTTAAAATGTGATTATAGCTTATACATAGCCTATATAGCAACAAAGTAGATATGAAAGAAGAAGAAAATATGATAGATGATAAAGGGTGATATGTTGTATAGGGATATTTTGTCAGGCAAATTATACTGTATTTCAAGTTATGTGTACTCACTTCTCCTGGCTTTAAATTAAAAAAGAGGACATGGATTATTTTTACTTTCTAGATTTAAGACCTTTGACTCCTTTTTTTAACTTTGGCTAATTGGAGGGGATCACTGCATGGCTTCTTTTCACATTTGATGGCTCCTCATCCGTAACAGTGGACCATCTGTACGTTCCTAGGTAACAATCTTGTTCATAGATATCAATAAAGGGACAAGTTTCAATCCTGGGATAGGAAATGACAATATGTTGAATTAAAAATGAAACTTTACCTGTTTGAATGTTTGTTTTAATAAGATAGGTTCTAAAATAGGGTCCAATTCTTCACCAACATTCTCTAACAGACATGGATTACCAAACTACAAAAATATACATTAATATTATCATTTTGAACTGAAAGTGATATCTAATAAGTGTATATTACTGTTTTCTAAAGGGAGCTAAGAACTAATCTAAAGAACATTGTATTTACAATTTCATAAAAAAATATCATCTATTAGAGTGGTACATTATACCTTCATATACACACCACATCTTTCAGGAAACACATTCTTATCATATCTTACCTGCAAACAATTTTCAAGCACTCTGGTATAATTAGGATCATTGAGTTTTATTATTCCTAATTTATTTGCTTTTTCCATATATTTAATCCATTTATTAGCCTGACCTTGTGGATCTATCATTAATGGCCATCTATTAGCTGACATCACTATTATAGCATTATCTGTCGAATAACTGTCAAGTATATATATATAAAATTTTCTTAAATAATAAACAAGACCATTAATCTTATATGTCAAGCCTAAGGGCCTTTAAACCTCACATTCACAGCCGTTTCTTGAAAAATACAAACAAAATGGAACATAATAAAGTTGAGAATTTCAAGAATTATTGTGAGTTCGTCATATGACTTTGTAAAATAGAGAAAAGACAGACATACTTACTTGTCAACAGGAAGACCTGCAATTTGCCAATCTCTAATTCTTACAGGATCACCCAATATTTTTGATAATGAGAATATCTCAGATACTGGTATACCTTTTCCTTTACACATAGAATACCATTCTTTAAGAGCTTCCTGTAAGGACAATATGCACAGTTTTTACCTTAAAGCTTACAACTAAAATTCAGAATCTAAATTAGAAATTGGCCTACAACACGCACATAATAAGTAACAAGAAAGACACTGTGGATAATAATTGTCTTGTTATTCACCCATTGTTTAAGCCTTTGGCAGTTGTTTCAACAACATTAAAAGGCTTGTTATACATACCAGTCTATAATCCAGAATAAATGGACCAAGATAAGCCACTACACTAGCTGATAATAAAACATCACCAACAATGTTCATATATGTCTCACTTAATGTATCAACATTCTACAATAAATATTTTCATATTTATCAAATTAATCTACATAGATATTTTTTATTCTTAATTTCAAACATGAGATAATGCTGTATTTTTGAAAGTGAAGTTGGAAAATTGAAAATAGCATTCAAAACCACTAAAATATTTTGGAAGTGAGCAACTGAGGCATATCTTAAGCAAATAAAGTTAAAAATGTATTCTTTGGTTATTATTTTCTACTGACCTCAGTCCATCTAACTTTCTCTCCTCCTAAACCACTGATTAACTTGGTAGCTCTTTCAATCTTAATCTTAGTCATCTCTATATTATCTTCTAAATTCTGTAGTGTATAAATCATTGTAAGATATATTAAATGTAAAATACAAAACACAGTAATTTAATAGACCTACTACTGCGTAGCTTTAATTTCTGATGATATATTAATGATATACCTGAATATTAGAACGAAAAAAACCCAAATACTCACCTTTTTTTCAATTTGTTTCTGTTCAAGATGATCATTTAATGTTTGTAATTTATCAGTAACTTCTTTCAATTCAGCCTGTGTTTGATGTAACTTAGCCATCTGTTCAGCTAAAACTGATTCTGCAGCTTGCAGACTTTGTTGTTTTGGAGCTACTACCTATAATATAATATAATAAAATATATTAGAATAAGCAAATGATCCGAACAGAAAAAAATCTTCTTTTGGAAAACAATAATTTCTACAGAGCTATATGTCTGATTTATAGTCATTGTAAAAGATGTTTTAGAAAAAAATATACAAAATCTCACCTTAATGACACTATCATAAATATCCATAGCTCTCACCCATTTACATAACCCTTCACAAGCTGATGATATATTTTTTATAATAGCTGGGTCGAAATCAGGATTAGAAATATATTTATCTCTTATTTTCTTCATAATTGTACTGGGTATATTATCTTTGTCATATTCCCTTAACGAATCTAAAAACTTCATATCGTTTAACATCTGAAAGACATAATAATAGTTTGTTAGAATTGTGTGAGACATGATGTGTTAACAAAATACTATATGTGAACTATTCCTTCATTGTCGATTAGTAAGAAGAAATTGATTAGCTTTGAAGGATAAAATATTTGTATTTCATTTAACAAATCAGATCTGTTTGTTAAGTTATATTGAAGAAAAAAAAACATACCCTTTTAGCAGCAGGCCAATAGTCTTCAAATGACTTTCCACTGGGGTCTGTTTTCTTTTCTGGCTTGATGCCCTGTAAATTTAAAAGTGTAAACTATAATTCCATGCGTCCAGAATATTTGTTAAATTGGTGTCCTTAAGCATACAAGTTTAACTGCATAGTAAAACATCATATTGATCAATTTGGCTATTTTTTGGGTGGTAGAGCTAAATGAACAAAAAATTCAAACATCTCATACCTTCATAATACAAACAGATTCCATAACCAGTTTAACTCCTTGTGGTGGATTAGCCATTGTTTTAACTATGGTAATATCATTTTGTTTTAATGTATTGAGGGCAGCAATAGCAGCATTTAAAGCAGGCATGGCAACAGCTAACTTCTCCTCACATTCGACCTACATGTAAATATATTAAAACTTGTTGTAAAATTGGACTTTATTTCACCATGAGAGCTGTATGAATGAATTTACATGCTTGGAGTAAAAATGGTAACAATGGAAGCCATGGATACATGCAAGACTTTAATCAAATGATCGAAATTGAAAGTTCAAATATAATGAAACCATCACCTAGAATATATAGTTTTAGATAATCTTTGATTCTTAGTTTTTTGAAGATAAATGTACAGTATAACCTTAATAGATTTAGCTTCCATAGCAGATTTATTAGCAACAGCTTCATCTTCTTCTACAATCTTCTTCTTAGCTTCAACTTCTACTGTTTCTTCTTCAATTATAGCTATTAATTCTTCCGTCTCTTTACTTGTTTCAATCAATTTTGGTTGCAGGTCTAGTAATTCACTTTGCATAACACTGATCTAAGAAAATAATTTAAAGAAAAATCAACTTATAACAAATAATATAATAACTAATAGGAATGTTACTTGGAATTGATCTTTATAAGCACCATCTGAAAGATGTGAACATAGGACAACATACTTACATTAACAAATTGTTCCATGTGAGACATGGTTGACAGACACTTACCTGTTGTTCAGAAAATTCCAATTTTTCCAATCCCACCATATATCTATTCTTTAAAGTCAGTATTTCTAATCGTTTTTTATTCAGTAAGTTCTTAAAAGTTTTAATCAATTCTAAATATGATGTTGGTGTGACATAATTTCTCCTTCTCATGGTAATATAGTATCTGATAAAAACAATAAAGATTATTTTACCAAGGGAAACAATCTACTGTATCAAGGGAGATAATTTGCTGTGTCAAGGGAGACAATTTGTATAAATTTAACAGCTAGTTTTTTTACTTGTCAATGCAAAAAAAACATTGTCATGAAAGAGTTAAAATTCGTCATTGAATAAGATTCCGCCCCTTTTGTTAGAAAAGTAACCAAAACCTGTATATATGATTATGTATGGAAATCCCACTTACTGTTCTGACAATGCTCTGACACTCTGATGGAAATGTTTACACATTACAACAGTCTCTTCCCTGACTTCTTGTGTCATTTCAACATCATCTAGAAAATTATTGGCCACCAATTCTAGTGCATCTTCTGGCCATGCCTAAAGAAATGGTAACAGTAAGATAAACAAGAATATTAACAGTAATGACTTTAGGTTTTTAGAATTCATCTTAATAAACTTTATATCAAATATTATACAAAGAATTCATATTTAAATATTTCCACTCTAGTTCAATACATACATGTATATGATAAAGTAATCATATATGTTACATAAAGTTAAATTTCAGATCTTTGGAAATTTCAAATTGTGATGTCTGGATGTGTGACCTTTGAGATCTGAATGTGTGATGCATGATAACTCATTAGGAAAAAGAAAACAAACCTTAAACCAATCAATGGTACAACAGTTTATCAAGGAGGGAAACATTCTCAATCTATTTCTGAAGGCATCACCAATTGGACTAAAGGCTAATACTACATGGAGATTACGGCGAATTCTCTCAATAAATTTATTATACATATTTAAAGCTGTTAATTCTATTTGAAGATTCTCTTGTTGACAAACTACCATCATCTGTAAAAAAAATATTGAGTTCATACTTCTTTATGGGCGAACCAAGTTTGAGTATTTGAGTATATTACTATAATATTACTATTTATATTTTGCAACTCAATTGTTGTTAGTGGAATAAATGATAATAAAGCAACCCTCACCCTCTCAATAATTTCAAGTCTCTCTTCATTTTCATATAAATTAGGAATATCTCCTGTATTTAATATCATATTAACATCTTCTAGAAATGACTCATCCTGTATAATATAAATATATACACAATATAAAAGATAGCTTGCCAGGCAAGGTAATATACGCCCACTGGCAGCATTTATTTCAAATAAAAACTTTTCAGTAAGGTTACAATAAGTGGAATGAATTATTCAACCTACCAACCTATTTTTTTCTAGGGTCTCTAGTTTCATTAAAAACTGTCAAGAATTGTACCTAATAACAACTCATTAAATATTTTTCGGTATTTTTATGATTTGCAATAGGGTTCACCCTTAATAATATTTTGATATTTTTAATTCTTAATAAGGCTCATCCTTGGTTGATATTAAACAATTTCAGCGAGTTTTGTCAAAAAGGAATATTTAGAGTGTTCACAAGCCAAAAGTTGAAAGCGTTTTTGAAAACAGGTGCAATAACTGACACTAAATATTTTTCGATTTATCTGATTTTCAATAGGGTTTATCCTTGTGAGAAAACAAATACTAAAGCCAAGTTTCATCATAATCCATTCAAAATTGTTCTTTCTAGAGTGTTTACGAGTTGAATTGAACGCGTTTTCAAAAATAAGGTCAATAACTTGTACTAAATATTTTTCGATTTTCAATAGGGTTCATCCTTGGGAGACAACAAATACTCCAGCCAAGTTACATCAAAATCCATTAAAAATTGTTCTTTCTAGAGTGTTTACAAGCTAAAATTGAACGCGTTTTCAAGAACAAGGGCTATAACTGACACTAAATATATTTCTATTTATTTGATTTATAATAGGGTTCATCCTTGGGTAAAAACAAATACTCAAGCCAAAGTTAATCAAAATCCATTAAGAATAGTTCTTTCTAGACTGTTTACAAGCTAAAATTGAATGCGTTTTCAAGAACAAGGGCAGTAACTCATACTAAAATTTTTTTCGATTTTGCTGATTTTCAATAGAGTTCATCCTTGAGTTATAAAACACTCTCACACCAAGTTTCATCGAAATCCATCAAGAATTGTGCCATGTAGAGTGTTTACGAGACAAAAATCGAACGTGTTTTAAAGAACAAGGGCAATAATTCATATTAGATATATTTTGATATTTTTAATTTTCAATTAGGCTCATCCCTTGCGATATCCAACAATTTCAGTGAGTTTTGTCAACATTGGTCATGAATTGTACCTTCTAGAGTGTTTATTAGCCAAAAAGTTAAACCCGTTTTCAAACACAAGGGCAATAACTGACACTAAATATATTTCGATTTATTTGATTTTCAAAAAGGTTCATCCTTGGGTAAAAACAAATACTCAAGCCAAGTTTTATCAAAATCCATTAAGAATTGTTCTTTCTAGAGTGCTTACAAGCTAAAATTGAACGCGTTTTCAAACACAAGGGCAATAACTGATACTAAATATTTTTCGATTTAACTGAATTTCAATAGGGTTCATCCTTAGGTGATTACAAATACTCATGCCAAGTTATGTCAAAATCGCTCAAGAATTGTGACTTGTAGAGTGTTTACAAGGCAAAAATCCAACACATTTTATAGAACAAGGGCAATAATTCCTATTAAATATATTTCGATATGTGCTATTTTCAAAAGGGTTCATTCTTGGGTGATATTAAACAATTTCAAAAACAAGGGCAATAACTGATATTAATTTTTTTTCGATTTGACTGGTTTTCAATAGGCTTCATCCTTGGGTGATAACAAATACTCAGACCAAGTTTCATTAAAATCCATTAAAAATTGTTCTCTGAAGAGTGTTTACAAGCTAAAATTGAACGCGTTTTCAAGAACAAGGGCAATAACTCATACTAAATGTTTTTCGATTTCGCTGATTTTCGATAGGGTTTATCCTTGAGTTATAACATACTCTCACACCAAGTTTCATCAAAATCGGTCAAGAATTGCACTTTGTAGAGTGTTTACGAGCCATTCAAGAACAAGGGCACAAACTCATACTAATTTTTTTCCGATTTCGCTGATTTTCAATAGGATTCATCCTTGCGTGATCATAAACACTCATATTAAGTTTCATCTAAATCTGTCAAGAATTACACCGTGTAGAGTGTTTACGAGCAATTGTGGACGGACGGACGGACCGACGGACGGACGGACGGACGGACGGATGTATAAAAGATAGCTTGCCAGGCAAGGTAATATACGCCCACTGGCAGCATTTATTTCAAATAAAAACTTTTCAGTAAGGTTACAATAAGTGGAATGAATTATTCAACCTACCAACCTATTTTTTTCTAGGGTCTCTAGTTTCATTAAAAACTGTCAAGAATTGTACCTAATAACAACTCGTTAAACATTTTTCGGTATTTTTATGATTTGCAATAGGGTTCACCCTTAATAATATTTTGATATTTTTAATTCTTAATAAGGCTCATCCTTGGTTGATATTAAACAATTTCAGCGAGTTTGTCAAAAAGGAATGTTTAGAGTGTTCACAAGCCAAAAGTTGAAAGCGTTTTTGAAAACAGGCGCAATAACTGACACTAAATATTTTTCGATTTATCTGATTTTCAATAGGGTTTATCCTTGTGAGAAAACAAATACTAAAGCCAAGTTTCATCAAAATCCATTCAAAATTGTTCTTTCTAGAGTGTTTACGAGTTAAATTGAACGCGTTTTCAAAAACAAGGTCAATAACTTGTACTAAATATTTTTCGATTTTCAATAGGGTTCATCCTTGGGAGACAACAAATACTCCAGCCAAGTTACATCAAAATCCATTAAAAATTGTTCTTTCTAGAGTGTTTACAAGCTAAAATTGAACGCGTTTTCAAGAACAAGGGCTATAACTGACACTAAATATATTTCTATTTATTTGATTTATAATAGGGTTCATCCATGGGTAAAAACAAATACTCAAGCCAAAGTTAATCAAAATCCATTAAGAATAGTTCTTTCTAGACTGTTTACAAGCTAAAATTGAATGCGTATTCAAGAACAAGGGCAGTAACTCATACTAAAATTTTTTTCGATTTTGCTGATTTTCAATAGGGTTAATCCTTGAGTTATAACACACTCTCACACCAAGTTTCATCGAAATCCATCAAGAATTGTGCCATGTAGAGAGTTTACGAGACAAAAATCGAACGCGTTTAAAAGAACAAGGGCAATAATTCATATTAGATAAATTTTGATATTTTTAATTTTCAATTAGGCTCATCCCTTGCAATATCCAACAATTTCAGTGAGTTTTGTCAACATTGGTCATGAATTGTACCTTCTAGAGTGTTTATTAGCCAAAAAGTTAAACCCGTTTTCAAACACAAGGGCAATAACTGACACTAAATATATTTCGATTTATTTGATTTTCAATAAGGTTCATCCTTGGGTAAAAACAAATACTCAAGCCAAGTTTTATCAAAATCCATTAAGAATTGTTCTTTCTAGAGTGCTTAAAAGCTAAAATTGAACGCGTTTTCAAACACAAGGGCAATAACTGATACTAAATATTTTTCGATTTAACTGAATTTCAATAGGGTTCATCCTTAAGTGATTAGAAATACTCATGCAAAGTTATGTCAAAATCGGTCAAGAATTGTGACTTGTAGAGTGTTTACAAGGCAAAAATCCAACACATTTTATAGAACAAGGGCAATAATTCCTATTAAATATATTTCGATATGTGCTATTTTCAAAAGGGTTCATTCTTGGGTGATATTAAACAATTTCAGCAAGTTTTGTCAAAATCGGTCAATAACTGTGCTTTGTAGAGTGTTTACAAGCTAAAAATTGAACGCGTTTTCAAAAACAAGGGCAATAACTGATATTAATTTTTTTTCGATTTGACTGGTTTTCAATAGGCTTCATCCTTGGGTGATAACAAATACTCAGGCCAAGTTTCATTAAAATCCATTAAAAATTGTTCTCTCAAGAGTGTTTACAAGCTAAAATTGAACGCGTTTTCAAGAACAAGGGCAATAACTCATACTAAATGTTTTTCGATTTCGCTGATTTTCGATAGGGTTTATCCTTGAGTTATAACATACTCTCACACCAAGTTTCATCAAAATCGGTCAAGAATTGCACTTTGTAGAGTGTTTACGAGCCATTCAAGAACAAGGGCACAAACTCATACTAATTTTTTTCCGATTTCGCTGATTTTCAATAGGGTTCATCCTTGCGTGAAGTTTCCTTAAGTTTCACCTAAATCCGTCAAGAATTACACCGTGTAGAGTGTTTACGAGCAATTGTGGACGGACGGACGGACGGACGGACGGACGGACGGACGGACGGACGGATGTGGGTGACGACAATATACGCCCCCCATTTCATGTGGGCGTATAAAAATGATTTGAACGACATTTAGAAGCAGAGCAGATATGACCAAAAAACACAAAAGCAATATTATGGTATAATAACAAAGCACCTAGCGTGTCATAATGATGTTTGAAATTTTATCTGATAACAGAAGTTTAAATTGTGTTGAAACCTTACATGCTTTGTTATGAGAGAAATGAGCTATACCATAATATTGCCTTTGTGTTTTTTTGTTATAGATACCAAGACCTAATACAGACTTGACAGAAAGTATTGTTATTTGAAACACCTATCATTTATCCAAGAAACATTTCATGACTCCTATCATACAATTAAATACCTTTATTTGATGATCTCCAAATAAAAAGACAGTTGATATTCCTTCATATCCAGCTCTTTTCATCATTTTCCTTAAATCATCTCTCCACTCTACTGCTGTATAATTCTTAGTTATTTCAATTTGAAATACTTCAAAATCAGCCATAAAGGCAGCTAATCTGGTGGCACTCTGTCTTCCACTGCCTCCAATTCCTGTAATATATATGCATAGGTTTAAGAAAATTGAGAAACAGATAACGTGAAACTTTGATCTATATTCAACAGATATACTTATAAACTAATTATCATTTTTTTTTGTCTGTATACAAAACATCACAATTTCACATGATTCGCTGATAATAAGGATTTTGATAAGAATTAAAGAAAATAATTTTATTTACCAACTAACAAACAATGACCATTTGGTTGTTTTAAAACACGACTTATTCTAGAAATATGTTCAATGGCAAATCTGAACATAACCAAGTCCATTGGGGCCTTAGTCATAACATTATAATCTTCTAGATATGATTCCATTGTCTACAAGATAACAATAAATTGTCAATATACAGGTTTTACAACTGAACTGTCAAGAATCTAGAATGTTTCAATTCTTATAATCACTCCAGCAATAAATGTTTCTTACAGGTATATTTTCATTAAGAGTTCTTTCAAGTCATGTAAATACGTAGTAAATACTGATCAAATCAGAATTAATCTAAGAAAATATGAATATACCATCTGAGTTCATTCATAGCTAGAAATAAACTAAAATGCCTGTACCTCTCTCAATTCATCAATATCCATGATTTCATCATACACTTTACTTTCTTCCTTCTTGGCCATAAAATCACCAAACAATAAACTTCTCAAATTGTCATCTGTCACAACTTTACCAGCCTCAGCAAGATGACCAAACAATGCATTAAATTTCTCTTTAAAGTGAACCTCTACACACGCCTGAAATTTGCAATGAGTTCTAAAACTTTAGCATATTTCTAAATTGTTGACCAATATTTTTTACAATTTCTTTAGCTTCCATGACTGAAAACTCAAACATATAATGTTATACTCATGCCACACGTTCATCTTAATTTTAGTTGACAATAATTTTGCAAACATTAGAAAAACTGTGTTAGAAATTCTTGCACTATTGAATTACAACACATACACACATATGTTATGTCATTAGAAAATATTCTTTAAACTTTTATCCAAGAGCAAAATATTAGCAAAATAAACAACAATTGAAATGGGGTGAATTTACCTTTATCATTTTGAAGAAATCTTGTCTATCTTGATCATCGACCAATCTATCATAGAAAACTCTGTACACTTCATGTACCCATAGTCTAACTATCTTCTGATTCCCCTCCACACCTTCTGGTACAGCATCAGGTTTTAATAATAAAACACCCTACAATTTACATCAAATATTATTACAGCTAGTAAAACATCAATAATTCCCTTTCATATTTTACTATTTGAATCTCAAAAGATTTACCTGAATAATTCTGGAAAAATCTCGTAAATTGAATAAATAATGAGATTTTGAAGGAGTAGGTAAAAATGTAGAAATGGCATTCTCAAACATCTCTATTGTTGCACCAACTATAATCTGAAAATATAGGATATAAGACATTGGATCCTGAATGTCAATCTGGAAAGAAATCTTGCAGGTAAAATGGAGTAATAATGATACATCAACTACTGTAGTATATTGAGGACTCCACATGAGAGTGTTTTGTGAGACATTTAAACAACAATGTGAATCTTTTACCCAAAGACAAATTTTATGAATCCAAAATGGTCTTACCCGGGAATATCTTCTTAAAGAAGTCTCAAAAGATCTAAAATGCCAGTCACTTATTGGTGAGAATATATTCTTCATGGTCTCCTCATTAAAACTCTCAATACCAATAATATTAAAATGCCGTAAGAATCTTGGAGTCACATTGTTTCTACCACCACCAGGGGGTCCCATTGCTGCTACCATTATAATATCTACTATTTGTAAAACAGATGTATCTTTTCTGTAATATATAACTCATTCTTAACAAATCTTGTCTCTTAATAAGAAATAATCATGTGTTATTTTAAGACTAAACAGATCTGAGTAATACAAAAAGAAATAGGCAAAAAGTTTAAAGGTCCAAGTAAACCTAAGTCACAGTATTGCAGACAGCTTTGTTCCACAGAAAGCTTTCTTTCACAGAGGTAGATAGGATTGGTGAAAATAAAGACCATTTGGAACATAATTGCCAAAGTAAAATTTGATTTTCTACATAATTACTCTATTTTAGTACATATTTGTGCTACAATATGGGTGTATATGCCACCAAATTGAAACTGTTAAGGAAGCAACTGTATAACTTGCCTGTCAAACCAGTAACCTTGATCGATCCATTGACGTAAAACTTCTATAGGTGGTTGAGCTCCATATTTCTCTTTAGCTGGCATATTTAAATCATCCACAAATACACATAATTTTTTACCAGGAGCAGGTCCGTAAATACCTTTCCTTCTCCTGAATATTATTATTCTCTTCATAGTTAACATTATACACAATTATTTCCATTAAATGAGTATTATACATGTAATGCAATAGTACATTTTTATTCATCTAAAAACATTCTCAATGATTGATTTCAGACATATTGTATGACAATATTTCACTCATCACTTTCAAGGCCAGACCAACTTATTTTCTTGTTTTTCTTGACAAATCAGTAAAAGGCAGGAGGGACAAAAAAGACTAAATTTGTGTGAATTCTGAAATAGGATTGAGCATGGAGGATGTTAATTGGTTTAGTCTAATGAGAAAGTTGTGACATGAGTTTTAGGATATTGACAGTAAACAATACGTACCTATCTAGTTTAGAGAATATTATATCTTGTGTTTGATTGGCTGATGTTTGTGCCGAAAAGTTGATGTTATTTATAATATATTTATCTTTTGGTAGGTTTAATAAGAAATTGTTGGTTATAGCTGATTTGCCTGTACCAGTTGGACCAACAAATAAAACAGGTTTACCACGACTTAAGAAATGTTGTAAGAAATATCGTTGTTTTTCTGTTTCCACTGTGTTAATTATCAAATCATTCACCTATAAAGAATGAAGAACAGATTCTTATCAAATTCATGGTAAATATTGGATTGTCATATTGACGATAATTTACCTTAAATTATCATGGTAAGAAAACAGTAAATTGTCCTCATTTTGTTGTGATTTTTAAAATAAATTTCATGCTATGATTTCAAGTACTAAATTTGATCGGGAAGTTAAATTTTGACAAGTATACATAAAACATGTAAGGATCACCAACCTAAAAATACAATGAAGGTATGAAATCTAAATGACACAATTGAGAGTTCTTGATATAGAAACGTTCTTTATAGGAACATTAAAACAGATTATAAAACACAACAATATTGCTCTAAAATTGATGTATTGAGGCCTATTTTAACTGTGCAATTATTTGTTATTATATTCCATTTAAACAAGGCAATGGAGTATGAATATAAATATGTATAAATATATTAGAAAGCAGAACCCAATTCCCAGATAATACATATTGATATCTTTAAATTTATATGTCTATGCTGTATGTACTACAAGGAGAATACAATGACAATAAAATACATTAACAATAAACAGTACAAGAAACAAAACACATCTGTATACAGCAACTAAATATATCACAACTCCCTTTATCCAAAAGAATTAATACATAGAATAAATGTTCCTTTCTCTGGTTTAATACTTAAATAATTAAATTATTATTGAACACATAGATTTCGACAAAAGTTATTACATACACATACATATAGCAGCACATTAACAGAGATATATTTACACATATATATTCTAAACATTTCACATTTCACTTTAACCTTACCAATGTACGATATTCACGATCTTTCTAAATGTTACAAAACAAAACAATGAATTACTGAAAATTACAAGCTAGATGAATAAATACTTTAAATAATTTACAGTGTTAAATTATTATATAACTATTAAATGGTTTCTCAAAACTATATGATTCATTTGCATTTATACAAAATATCTTTATGCAAATATCACATCTTATAAAACATTATCTCTATTGTCATATTTCCAATTCAAATGCATTCTATCAATTGCAAATACTATGTAGATATCTAAATTACAAATGGCTTACCAATTCTGCAGATCCCAAGGTACTGTTAATTTTAATCTAAAATATTAGCCATTAGAGAAAAAGAAATGATAATGAAAAAAGTGTTAAGATGCATGGAAATGTTAATTTTTTTTCTATATTCTAGTTCCACAATACTACATTTTGTAAAGGAGGTTGACAAGATTTATCGGTAAATGAAATTTTTTTATTCAATAGGTTCATCCATTAAGAAATTAGCTCTCTATCGTGTTCACAATAAATTTAACACTTTCAAGCAACACTTGTTCAAGAACAAGGGTAATAACTCAAATAAATATTTTTAGATCGTTCTGATTATCAATAGGGTTTATCCTTGGGTTACAACAAACACTTACACCAAGTTTTATTAAGAAACCAGCTCTCTATCATGTCCACAAGAAATTCAAGAACAAGGGCAATAACTCATAGCGAGTATTTTGCGATTGGTCTCATTTTAAATAGGTTTCATCCATGGGTTATTACAAACACTCACACCAAGTTTCATTAAAATCCATTAGGAAGTCAGCTCCCTATTGTGTCCACAACAATTGTGGGCTGGCGAACAGATGGTTACATAACATTAATGTGTGATGGTATATAAAAAAAAGTCATGTTTTAAAAATGAGCACAAACATTACAGAAAAAATTGCTTGATAATATTAATTTCATTTATTGATTTTTATATTAAAAAAGTATACCAATGTTATTGGTAAAACACTTTAAAACATTATTTTGATTGTATACCACACAGCTTATAAACAAATTAATGTTATAGAATAGTGTCAGATTATGTTTTACTAATATATGAGTAAAAACTAAATTTGTTTACAATCTATAACATAAGAATTTGAAAAAGACAAAAATTCATCAACATACCTGTATATCCTGTAACAAAATAAAAACACTACATGTATATACAAAATTCAAAGCCACACAAATCTACTTACTAATTAGATTTCAATATCTCACACAAATACATCAGTGACTAAACTAAACCTCACAAAATAACACATAAACTCATACATATATATTGCATCTAAGACATTGAACAGAATATAAACTTGTGTATACACAAAAACTAATATTTATCAAACCTTGGATTTAGATTCAATATCAAATGGTTCAACAAGAGAACTCCAGGTACACCAAGCACCATATTGTTTCTTGATATATACATGGTCATACACTGTGCCCTTCTTTGGTATTAACAGATTTCTGGCTAACTTCAAATTTTTTGGTCTGAAAAATTTTTACTTGGTAAATTAGTCATTACTAAAAGTATAGCAGTCTACTTCAAACTACCAACATGTGTTCACCAAAAGGCTCCTGACCATGTAAAAGTCGAAGTAGTTTTTTGGTACTCTTTTAGTTTTTGACAGACATGATCCCTTGAAATTAGTCTCTTTTACCTTTTATTTCACAAAATTATTACCTTTCCTTTGCTTTGAACTGCATTAATAATAAAACATGCTATTTTTAGTTTTGTTCATAGAGGCAAAACAAAGGAATTTTTGTAGCTATTTAATGTAGCTATTCATTTGTCACCACATAATCATCATTATCATTTTATAAAAGAGACAATTACTTTGGGTATTTTGCTGTTGTTCCTTCCATTTCACATAAAGTTTTGAAAAACTCATCAAATTTAAGCCTTGATGTTGTGTCTAATGTAGCACCAACTGACCAGACAGTAGAGAAAAAGAAATAAGCAATGATCATGTTAGATCTTTCTTCATTGAGTTTTTGATCCATGACTGATGCTGGTTGACTATAAACACCTTCTGTATTATCTTCCATATTGATATCATCATCAACATCATCTTCTATAAAATCTATTTCATCATCATCCTCATCTTCATGACCGATTTTTCTGCAAAAATGAAACAAACTATTTTCATGTCAAGAAACCTGAGTTTAATAAACACTTCTTCTTTTTTCAACATAACAAAAGTTAAAAATTCAAATATGAATTGTGTATGTCAAAATGGCACAGGTTCTAGTCTAGTAGAACTATGCATTTTCTATATCTTATGATAATGATTTTGATAAAATCAACTACAAATATGTAAACTAAAAAGTGATATCCTTGTGGCTAGTCAGTAACCTCATTGAATATTGGATCTGCCATACAGAAAAATATGATATGAAACACTAAGTTATTAAATTGTAAAACAATTCACTTACTTGACATCTTCCATAAGACAACCATATAACTTCAACATACTCATAGTAAAATGCATTAAATGACAAGAAAGCAGGTGACGACAGTATTTAGTAACAAAATTTAAACATGGTGGCAGAATCCAGGAAAATAATAACTGAAAAGAAAACAAATTTTATCCTAAAACAAGTTGAATCAAAATTAATGATATCAGGGAGAAAATATTCCAAATGTATCAACCATTTCCCCTTTTTCTGAAAGCCTTTGTATCTGTTGTGCTCTCATTACAGAATATTATTCAAGAAGATTGCTCATATCAATTCCATAAAACCTTCTAAAACAAACCTTAATAGTCTCAGTTTGTTCCTTAGTTACAATATCAGGAAGACTTGTTTCTAACCAGGAAGTCACTAAAGGTTCCCAACCTAACTGATGTGGATCTAAATATATCATACCACATCTATAAGTAAATCAAAATAATTATTTAATCAAAATCAATATAAATAATGCATTTATAAACCAAAATTTTGTTTGAAACATTTTGGAATGATTGAACTGTATAAGCGAAGTAGGTAAGAACTATATGATAAGCAGGAATAATGATGTCATGCAACAGGCTAACATTAATTCCTGAAACAGTTAAGAAGCAGACAATGTCAAACATAAACAATAACAAACTTGCCAACACAAATTCCCAATGTAAATGAAATAAGCAACTTTATTCAGGAACACTCCCAATAAAAACACACTAAGCAGAACATTCTATGACATTGCAGTCATTCTTTGATGAGGTGAATGAAAATGCAATATACATAAAGAATTATTGTGTATTACCTTTTTTTTATTATAAGAAGGGGGCAAAGAAAAATATCAAATCCACTAACTCATTTCATAAATGCATCATGACATAAGCAATTGTTCAAGATTCTTTGTTTACTAACCTGCTCACAGTGGCTGGTGAAGCTTGTTCTAAATCTTGAGGTTCAAATATCATGTTCTGTTTATTACTCATCTGTATTATTTCACCACTCATTAAACATAACTACATGTAGGTTAAAAGAAAATTATCATTAGATAAAGGTGCTCAATAACAATTTTTATTCATAAATAATGAAAATTAGAATGTAGCAATTATTATCAATAAGATTTAATTGTACTGATGATATACAGGATATAGACTGTCCTATTGTCAAAGTTAATCAAATTCACCTTTTTGTTATCATCCAAAACAGTGTTCATATTTTCAATCCACACAGCATCAACAGGACCATCGAATATAATCCATTTCCTGTCATCACTAGTACTAGAAGCATGTTCCCTAAATGTATTGGCTAGAATGCCATCAGTCCATTCATGTGATACAGGATCAAAACAACCATAAAGTTGACTCATTGTTACTGCTTTAGGATTAATAATACATGTTTGCACCTGTGAAAAAAGTTCAATTAATAGTTATATATATGGAAAAGAAACACATTCATTACTTTCAAATGCTCATCAGAAACAGAATTATTTAACAACAATTAATATGAAAAGATGAGTTCTGACTGGAATACTTTCAGCACAATTTTCATCATTTTATGATCTAAAACTCAGCTTACCCTAAATTCTTCCATTAACTGTTTTTGATGAAGATCTCCCAAGGCAGCAGCAAGACATTTAAATGCTGATGTTTTTCCTCCAATGGGATCACCTACTATCATCAAACCATGACGTACCATTATCATATCATATATCTGAAGAGACACAAATATATAAGAAATCCACATAGGACATAATAATGGAAATATATTTTCAGATTGCATCTTTCCCTATATGCTTATGTTGCATGAATTGTAAAACAACAATAACAACAATTTAAAATTTTAACTTTGCAAAGTAAGATATGAAAATATGTATCAAATTAATAAAAAGTTCAAGCAAACCTGTATGATTTTATCAATAAACCAAGGTACAACTTGGAGATTCCTCTGTTTAATTTGGTAGACTAAAGCTTGTTGTAGATGTAAATAATCAGGTTTAGGTAAATTAACTCCAGGAAACAAATCAGATACAATACCCTCAAATAAAGGTATATCATGGGACAAGAACTGAAAAAAGAATATATAACAATTTCTGTATTGTTCATCTAAAAGCATCACTTAATACCTTAGCTAATTCCTATTTTAATCAATCAAATTCTATGTTATTTGTTACAGAAAAAGTTATAAATTTGTACAGTAGCATCAACATATCAATTGACTTCGTTGAAGGAGTGGCGAACTCTGTTACAGTGTGACGGGCTCACTGATGTAAGTGAGTGGCGAACTTATTGACGGAGTGACGGGCTCACTGACGTACTGACATATGAGGTAGCCCTTAATTATGCATAATGTAATGAGTGGGATAGGAGAAGGTGGGGTTACAGATGTCCAGGTGGCTATTTCACTACAGTGACATGATTTTGCATTTATAACGGTACACAGTTAAATCAACAAACTTGATTGACTAATACAATTTCTTTTCTACTTACTTTAGGTAAATTAACATCATTAATAGATCTCAGTACTAAGACATCCTCTCTCTGCTCAGGATACTTCAATTTTAATGTTCCTGCTGCTGTTAATACAGACTTGACAGCCCTCATACCATAATCATAATGATGTTGTGATGATAACTGATAAAATATGAAATATTACAAATACATAGAAATGACAGAAAGAAAAACCGTGCATGATCCATGCAAGTATATGGTGTACATACTAATCTATTAAAGAATGAAGTCTGTAAATCTAAATTAAAAATATTTACCTGTTCTGAGCAAAGTCTGTAAGTAGCAACAATTTTTATAGCAAGACTTTTAGCATTTACAAATCCCATAGAATATAGGGATATTTCACCAATCATACCATAATCAGGTACCATCATAGCTACAGTACGGAATAGAACCTAATAATGACAAGAACATTTGAATATATATTATCAGTTTTGAATGCATATTTTTTCATTTTAATTCATTTTTTATTTAAATTGTAAAAAATATCTAAAGTTTTTTTTGTGGTGACAATTAAAATAATATAAGCATATAAGCACTTATCCAAAACTACCTTTAAATTATCAGGTAATTCAGCACGTCCTGCATATCCTGGGTTCATAGTGATAAAAATAGTACAAGTAGGATCTAATAATATCTCTGTTCCTTCAAATACAAATGTCTTACATTGTTCAGCTATACCTCTCTGTATTGTTTGTACTTGTTGAGCAATAACAGACAATACCTAGAATATAAATCATAAAATGTTATTTAAAGACTGATACGTATGTACATATGAACATAATCATGACAAACAACCTATGATGTTATTCATTAAAATGAGAATAAAATGAGACTTTATATTAACTATAGAAATATTTCTTTACAAATATCAAAGAGGAGAGCTAAATGTTTTCAAAATAAAATACTTCAGGATGTTCTATAGTTAACAATGAAAGTTGATTTGACTGAAATTCGGATTTTGGCAGGTAATTTTGAATTAAAATACAATACCTCAAGTTCAATTCTATTGAATTCATCAAAACAAGCCCAAGCTCCTGACTGAGCTAAACCTTTGAAGAATTTACCCATTGCTTTGTAATCTAAGCCATCTGAACAATTAAAGACAACACACTGTTTGGCTACAGCTTTTGCTAGATCTTTTGATGTTTCTGTTTTACCAGTACCTGCTGGACCTTCTGGAGCTCCTCCCAAGTTTAATAACAGAGCTCCCATTAATGTCCTAAAAAAATAGTAGTAAGTGGAATTTTTTTTCTGCACACATTGTTTTTAATATTATTTTAACAATTAATTTTGAAATGTATGCATGTATTTCTCTTTTATGGTAGATTTTCAACGTTTGTAAAACACAATTACATGTACCTATAACATCTGTCGGTCAAAGGAGTAATTACCAATCGGCCAGAATTTCCTAAATATTCATAGGCATAGGCTACAGTAGTGGTTATCATACAAACATTTACTGCATCATCTTGAAAATAATATCGTAACTGACTTATCCATGAGAAATCCGTATCTTTCCAGGTGTTGATATCATGAAGATTTTTTACAACATCTCTAGCTGAAATACATAGTAAACATGTAAATTTAATTTAGAAATTATTCTTGCTCTTCTTGATTTCAAATTCAAATGTCAAAACTCTTGCGTAAAGTTACAGTTAATTATCATAAAACTTAAAACATTTCTCACCATGAACATCTATGACAATCAAAGCCTCTAGTGTTATTCTTGCCATTTTGGACAATTTACCACGAACCATTTCAACCACTTCCTCTACTTGTTTCTTACTTTTATTGAAATAACTATTTAATTCTCCATTATTGATGGCCTGAATAATCAGAAAACAATAATCATTTTCAAAATATGATAGATATTAGTAACAAAAACAATTTTGATAGTATCTAAAATTCATAAATATTTCATAGTATACCATTCTATGTTAATATGGACAAGAACCTCTAGCAAAAAAAATTCAAAATTTTTAGTCCCTGTGTATAATGAGCTCCCCCATTTTGGCAAGCCCTTTCAAGAGTAAAGACTGATCATTATACATGGAAATATATGGTTTACCATTACTACATAAGAGGTGAATATCATTTCAATAGTGATTCTAATTATGCTATTCATTCAAATTTCAGAATATTTAGCTGGCTCTCACCATCTCATGTATATAATATGAATTATATTGTCTTGATACAGACCTGTGTTACTTCTGTTGTCCAATGTGTTTGACTTGCAGCTAAGACTATCTGTCCAGGCCACTGTAAAACCCACTCTTTACGTAGTGTAATTGGATAGGCCAATACAGCTTTAGTCATAACAGTCCTTAAACTAAACTTCATTGCTTCTTCCACCTAAACAAATACATGACAATATAAATAGGAATATACTATAAAAAAAATAGTAAAGAATATAAATGAAAAATAACAAAGGCATACATTTACAATTAGTTACTTTCATGTCCCTTAATTGGACTTAAAATACATTGTCAAGACCGCTGGTTTGGAAATCTCCATAATTAAGACATAGAGAACAATTATGAGCATCATTCTTTATTAATAAACAAAAATAAATTGCTTACCTGTAGAAGCCATTTTTCAACTAACCCCCTTGAATCAGCTGGAGAAATAGTTTTAGGAAAATCAACTCTCTCTTTCTCTTTAGATTCCATGGCTGTTATGACTTTGTCTTCATTAAATGTTAATTGGGCAATACCTTCAAAACATTTCTTCAGATGAGGTTGAACTCGTAGAGGATCTTTAGTTTCAGATAATATTTCCAATAATTCATCATTTGATAGGAAGAAAAACCTGAAAGAATGAATACAGGACATACATGTACATATACCTACATGTATATATAAAATTTCAGTTTCTTTTGTAATTTGAATAATTCAATTAAATATAAGTCTTACCTGGGGAAAAATAATCTTTTCTTTTCAAGATAATCATTTAATCCTTTCTGGATATCATCTAACATAGACTGAAAATAAAGCCAATTAAAAAGATAATGCCTAACAATAACTGGATATATGTCACTAATTTATTAACATGATCAAGTAATTACAGACATATTTTTGGTATTGGTT
The DNA here is from genome assembly GCA_030562195.1 of Nipponacmea schrenckii. Taxonomy (NCBI): domain Eukaryota; kingdom Metazoa; phylum Mollusca; class Gastropoda; family Lottiidae; genus Nipponacmea; species Nipponacmea schrenckii. The sequence continues at coordinate 23,299,975 of JAUJPP010000005.1, forward strand.
TTACCAACATATCAATCATAAATATTAATTGTCACCTTCACAATAAATTTAGGACTATTGACAATTAATAAAAGATACTTGATCAATATTTTCAATATCCAGTGTGTACCTAGAGCTTCAATGTTAATACACTGTCTAAAATTGTTGAACAAAATCCTGTACATGTTGAAGAGAGACATAGATACAGATAAAATGTTTCCACCTCTGAATATTGTAGTTTTTCTAACATCTCATCTTGTCCGACAACAACCAAAGCACTTGTATTTTCTTCAGCTTTTTTCATGATAGTTTTCCTGAAAAATATAAATGACAGGTCACAGTTTATCAGGTAAAAATTGAAAGAAACTTATTTATGCTCTGGTGCTCTGGTAGACTACAGATTCACTAACATATATAGTTAGTGTAAAAATCTTACCAATGTTCATCAACTTCTTCAAACATTTTCCCTTCTACTGGAATCTGATTTCGGATATCTTGAGAACCAAAGATAGGTTCCAGATATAACCAGGCACTCTGAACTTTTAACCAGGATTCTAAAATATCTCTCATTCTATGCTGTAAGTCAAAAGATTTTTGAATAAATATAAGTAATTGATGGATTACTTCAATTCCCTTCATGATAAAGACATTTTTTAATTTTTTTTAGTTAAAAAATCAATATTTATTGTTCGATAGAATTATGAACAGACAAAATTATGATCTTACCAACTGAACATCCCACTCACTAGCCTCCTTTTCAAACGGTCCAATAAATGGTGAACCCTTCATGGTTGTTGTTTTTACAATGTGATCATCTAGTAATACTTGAATATCATCAAAGGCTGATAATATACTTATACCAGTATCTTTATAGACCACAAAATTAAAATTCATATTCTCCCAATCTTCTTTCATTTTCTTTAATGCCTAAAACATAAATATTCATTCAGACTATTAAACACTCCTTCTGTGGAATCAATGTCTATCTTTATTAGCTCAGTCAATGGAACATTTTTAATGTTTCCTGGAAGGTATGATGGAATCAAACATAACTTCAGGTTAAGATAGCCATATCTCATTCCCTACAGGTTTTTGTTTTACACAAAATTATATTTACCTTCTCAAGCGAGAATTCTTTACTAGCTTGTGAACTTATACCCATTAAAATATCCAAGTATTTCTCTAAACCAATACCTAGTACATCATTCAATGGTGTATCTTCTTTAGGTGTCACATCAAACCCAACCTACAAACAGAGACGATAACAAACCCATGCAGAGTAAAATTGGAGCATGAGCAAGAGAATGAGAATGATCTGCCTGGCTAGTGACGCTTACCTCAGTATCCAAATGCTAGAGCCAAACTCAATTTGTTGTTAGGTTGATTGTCGTCTAGTGACATATGATCAATATTTTGTGGGCCTAATGAAATACAGTAGTAAATAATTTTAGCAGACATTTCATTTTCAATGGACCAACCTTCATGCTCATTTTTTTCCAATGTCTTTCCTTTAAACCTGGATTACACAGTGCATTGATTAGTGGCATATTTATCTTGAACTTTTCTAGTTTAGCCTTGATAGTCACTGCTGCTTTTAATGGACCTTTCAGATCAGGATGACCAAATATTTTTGTTAATTTATAAGCTGTCCTCCATTGATTTTGTACCTAAAACAAAATATTTCATAATTATATTTATTAAAATCAACGTACCATTTTTTGTTCTGTAAGCTATTTCAAATATGGATTTCTTTTCTATGATCAGTTCATTCAAATATTTGTATTTTACTACCTTCCCCTGTCATATTGATTTGATTGTACTAATACCTTCTAGTATTACCTAAAACATTTTTTACATATATTCACAGTAACAAATGGATAGTTTGAAGGTTAATCAGTAAAATTGTATGCAAATATTACAATAGTTTATTTTTCTTAAGGAAAGACTGAAATTTCATACCTCTTCCTCAACTTCTTCAGCAATAACTTCTAAGAGTGGACCATTCATCCATTTTTCATATTGATCATGGAATGTTACCGCTGTAGACCAGAGTTTATCAAAGGGTTCTTTCATACCAATTAAATCTATGATATCATTATAAACAGTTTGTGTTTCCATTCCTAATAATAACTCTTCAGTATTAATCTTGGTTTTCTAAAAAGAGAAAATATATTATTCAATTAATCACAAGCTGGCATTTCTTAAAACCATTTTGGGTCAATTGAATTGGCTATAACTAAAAGTTTTTAGTCCACATGTATGGCGGCTCTAAACCTTATTATCAACTTTCCATTTATCTAATAAAGTTGTGTATTAGTGAAACCTTGTGCTCGGATATCAGTTCTATATGTAATTTCTGTGAGTCACCTCTTCCTTAAATCCTTCAAGTTTAACACCAAGCTCTTGTAACTGTTGGTGATACACTTCAGCTTCTGGAATTTTATCTTTTTGCTTAAATTCTTTTACACTTTCAGTCACACGTTTGATTTCTTCTAAGAATTTGTCTTTCCTGGTAGCCAAAGCTTTAACAGCCATTTCATGTTGTTTCTGTAGTTTTGTTTCTCTACAAAATGATTTTAAAGTAAATGATTCGTTATGAAATAGAATTTTTATGAAATATTAGTTTGAAATAATCAACAGATAAGATAATGATTAGGACCTGTCTAATACAGCTGAATATAAAATAGATTACAGCATATCTACTTAAAAGCCAAGGACTTGAAGTTGTCCAAAGATAAATTGAGTTGCAAACAATCAAAAATGAAAAAAACAGGACTTACGTATTTAATATAATAGGTATAATTCTATCTGGCCATTTAAATGTTGTATTATTAACAGATAAGTCTTCTGATGATAAATAGGCATAATCCATTAAAAACAATAAATTACCACCAGCTATTTCTAATTTATCCTGTTGAAAAAGATAGCTTGCCAGGCAAGGTAATATACGCCCACTGGCAGCATTTATTTCAAATAAAAACTTTTCAGTAAGGTTACAATAAGTGGAATGAAATATTCAACCTTCCAAACTATTTTTTTCTAGGGTCTCTAGTTTCATTAAAAACTGTCAAGAATTGTACCTAATAACAACTCATTAAATATTTTTGGGTATTTTTATGATTTGCAATAGGGTTCACCCTTAATAATATTTTGATATTTTTAATTCTTAATAAGGCTCATCCTTGGTTGATATTAAACAATTTCAGCGAGTTTTGTCAAAAAGGAATGTTTAGAGTGTTCACAAGCCAAAAGTTGAAAGCGTTTTTGAAAACAGGCGCAATAACTGACACTAAATATTTTTCGATTTATCTGATTTTCAATAGGGTTTATCCTTGTGAGAAAACAAATACTAAAGCCAAGTTTCATCAAAATCCATTCAAAATTGTTCTTTCTAGAGTGTTTACGAATTAAATTGAACGCGTTTTCAAAAACAAGGTCAATAACTTGTACTAAATATTTTTCGATTTTCAATAGGGTTCATCCTTGGGAGACAACAAATACTCCAGCCAAGTTACATCAAAATCCATTCAAAATTGTTCTTTCTAGAGTGTTTACAAGCTAAAATTGAACGCGTTTTCAAGAACAAGGGCTATAACTGACACTAAATATATTTCTATTTATTTGATTTATAATAGGGTTCATCCTTGGGTAAAAACAAATACTCAAGCCAAAGTTAATCAAAATCCATTCAGAATAGTTCTTTCTAGAGTGTTTACAAGAAAAAATTGAATGCGTTTTCAAAAACAAGGGCAGTAACTCATACTAAAAAATTTTTCGATTTCGCTGATTTTCAATAGGGTTCATCCTTGAATTATAACACACTCTCACACCAAGTTTCATAGAAATCCATCAAGAATTGTGCCATGTAGAGTGTTTACGAGACAAAAATTGAACGCGTTTAAAAGAACAAGGGCAATAATTCATATTAGATATATTTTGATATTTTTAATTTTCAATTAGGCTCATCCCTTGCGATATCCAACAATTTCAGTGTGTTTTGTCAACATTGGTCATGAATTGTACCTTCTAGAGTGTTTATTAGCCAAAAAGTTAAACCCGTTTTCAAACACAAGGGCAATAAATGACACTAAATATATTTCGATTTATTTGATTTTCAATAAGGTTCATCGTTGGGTAAAAACAAATACTCAAGCCAAGTTTTATCAAAATCCATTAAGAATTATTCTTTCTAGAGTGCTTACAAGCTAAAATTGAACGCGTTTTCAAACACAAGGGCAATAACTGATACTAAATATTTTTCGATTTAACTGAATTTCAATAAGGTTCATCCTTAGGTGATAACAAATACTCATGCCAAGTTATGTCAAAATCGCTCAAGAATTGTGACTTGTAGAGTGTTTACAAGGCAAAAATCCAACACATTTTATAGAACAAGGGCAATAATTCCTATTAAATATATTTCGATATGTGCTATTTTCAAAAGGGTTCATTCTTGGGTGATATTAAACAATTTCAGCAAGTTTCGTCAAAATCGGTCAATAACTGTGTTTTGTAGAGTGTTTACAAGCTAAAAATTGAACGCGTTTTCAAAAACAAGGGCAATAACTGTTATTAAGTTTTTTTCGATTTTACTGGTTTTCGATAGGTTTCATCCTTGGGTGATAACAAATACTCAAGCCAAGTTTCATCAAAATCCATTAAGAATTGTTCTCTCAAGAGTGTTTACAAGCTAAAATTGAACACGTTTTCAAGAACAATGGCAATAACTCATACTAAATGTTTTTCGATTTCGCTGATTTTCGATAGGGTTTATCCTTGAGTAATAACATACTCTCACACCAAGTTTCATCAAAATCGGTCAAGAATTGCACTTTGTAGAGTGTTTACGAGCCATTCAAGAACAAGGGCACAAACTCATACTAATTTTTTTCCGATTTCGCTGATTTTCAATAGGGTTCATCCTTGCGTGATCATAAACACTCATATTAAGTTTCATCTAAATCCGTCAAGAATTACACCGTGTAGAGTGTTTACGAGCAATTGTGGACGGACGGACGGACGGACGGACGTGGGTGACGACAATATACGCCCCCCATTTCATGTGGGCGTATAAAAAGCGTCGTTTGTTGAACAATCAACATTTTTATAAGATTTGCATGAATATATATGAATATATGGATATATATATTAAAATTTAACAAGGGATAGAGTTTGTAGTAACTTGACAATGCTCAAACTGAAAAGGGGGTCATAGTGCAATGTGACCAAAAAAACATTATCAGAAGGATATCTCACCTTCAATTCGTATAGTTCTCCTATCTTTAAGTTTTCAACATAATTTTGCAATTCTACCAATTCTGCGGTAGTTTCGGCATGTTTGGCATTATTCTTGACAATCTGTTTATACTGATCACATATAGCTCTATTAAATTCAACACTTGTTGTCATTATGTTGGAAACCATTTTATCTATTAAAGATCTGGCTCTTTCTATTAACCACTGAAATAAAGGATTTAAACATTATCTTCTTTGTTGATTTTTTTCTAGATATTGAAATTGTGCTACATGTACTTTATTTTTGTCTGCACATTCTTTTTCAACAATCAGCACTTTCCAAAAACACAATGACAATACAAAACACTTAAGATCATCACAATAGCAATAAACAAAAAAAATGAAATTGATTGAAGCTTTTTATATAATATATGCATAGACTAGTCTTTTTAAGAGGTTTACGGAAAAGATTTCTTATTTACCTGATTAATATTAGTGCAGTCAAGATGATACAGGTGCATAGGTACTAAAACAGGCAATGATCCCACTTCTGATATCATTCGTTTTAATTTTTCTATTTCTTGTACATACATTCTTAATGGCCTTTCTTTACTGATGAACTTGTGTACAGTTTGATCAGAATCATTAGATAATAAATATCTATATGGTTCATATACAGTTTCATATCTGAGGAAGATAGAGAAATTATTTTACAGGATTTGTTATAATATAATAATTTTATCCTTATATTCCTGGTTATTATTTTAGTCATGAAACTGGATTAACAATATTATTCTTACAGGATGACTAAAGGAAAGTCATTTCATCTGTTTTGAACAAATTTAAACAAGTTTATGCTTACTTTATTGGTCCATGACTGTTTTCCATAACAACTTTGTGTATTCTGTTTTTGGCCTCTATTACCAATTCTTCATTACATTGAACTGTGCTAATATATTTAACATCTAGACCTTCGACAGTTTGAAATAAAATATTTTCTATTCTTGGTAATTCTACAACGCTTAAAACCATTGTGTCAATTAATAAACTAAAGAAATCACAGATATCTGTAAATGATGGTTTAAATAATACACCAGTATTTTCTTTATCTTCCAGCTATAAAATACAAAATTAAGTCTGTATCTAGTTTAAAACATAATAATATCTTTAAATCTATATAACACTATTAGAACTATAGAGATTCATTTATAAAACTATAATTCCAGAACAACTGAACTTAACACCTGGACAGTGCCCATCTTATGTGTAACTGATTGAGAGGTTGGCTACATCCAAATCTTATCATAGACGTACACATGGTTACATACAAATATGATCTACAATAATTCCATAATAAATAAAAATAAGCATACCATAAATAATGTTACTGGATGTATTAGAGAAGGTAAGGCTATTCCTGAGAATATATCATAGGTCCCTTCATATCTATTCCCCTTATAATATTCCTCTATAATATCAACTAAGTCATAGATAGAATTCTTAACACACTGTCTTAATAGCACACTCATCAAGGATGCTACACTTCCAAAGAAATGATCCATTTTATCCATTCTCAATTCCTGTAATATTTGAATAAAACTAACAAACAAGTGGATGCCTACTAGCAAGATACGCCCACTATATTTTTGTTGTTGTTTAAACAATATTTTATTCACAGATATAGTCAGAGATATACATTGTGGGGAACAGGCTTTGTCTATATTACCCCTCTCCACTTGATTTTGTTTAAACACAGGTTGAAACTCCAACATTATTTGGGCTTAATCCAAGATAAGGTCAATAAAGAAGATCACACAAAATTTTATTCAAATCAGACAAAAACTGTAATCACTTTCGCTTTCACAAGCCAATTTTGACGCGTTTTGACCAAGTCAACAGCAATAACTCAAAAACTGTTCATCAAGAAGAAATCAATATTGAACTTGTTCAAAATCTCATCAATATAAATAATCACACTAAATTATAATCAAATCAGATGAAAACTGTGGTCTCTATAGCGTTCAAAAGCCAATTGTGGACCGACAGACTGACGGACGGACATTGGTGACGCCAGGTATCTTATTCATCAACTGAATAATCATTTTACTTCCACATAATGTGCTTTTCACTATCATGAAAGAAAATTTTCATTTGCATTTGTTGACTGTCTTAAATTTATATGCATAAAATAATTAGGGATACAAGGCATCAAATGATGTACCTGATTATTTTTTGGCATCATTGCTTCAATATCATCTCTATAATTATCAACAATATCACAACAATCTTCAATCCATGTTTTACGTAAATATCTAGCTCCATCTTTACTTGATTTTTCTACATGTGCTACAAATTCTTCCATTGTTATTGGCATAATTTTTCTTAGCTCTGGGATATTAATTAGTCTAAAGTCACCATATCTACAATACATGTACAAGATTGAAACTGATATTGTGTCAATATGAAAACTTTGCTGGAAAACTATTTGAAAGAATTGCTGTATTGATATGAAGCCCACTTGAGCCAATGATCAATATTCAAGAAAGCTGATAATCATTATCATTTTTTTTAAAAATTTTACAGCATCTCGTATCAATGTTATGGCTACTTGATTTGAAATTATAAGACTTACTTGGTATGGAAAAGAAATAAAATTTGTCTCATGATGGGATGTGTTATAAATAAATCTGTGCTCATAAACTCTTTTATGTCTTGAACTGAATCATTCCAGGGATATTCAAATCTTCCAGCACTATTTGATGGCTACAACACAAATTAAGTGAAATAATGCAACAGGTGGATAAGTGAAGTTTCTATAAACACATTCCATTTAAAAAGGCATTTATACACAAGCCAAGTAATGAAAATTTTTTATTTTTCTTAAGTAGATGAAATCTGGTGAGAGCATCATACATACCTTTTCTGGAAGAGGAACTCCTAACCTTTCTTGTTCAACCGGGTCTAACAAGATATAATTTAGTATTGCTTGTCTCAAAGCAAATGTATAATCATCTTCCATTTCCTATAAATACAGGTACACAAGTCATAACATATACAGTTAATATATGTTTTAAAGGACTTCCAGGTGCTCTATATATAACTTCTCCATATCAAGTCCTATGGTTAGCGAAATTATGATATTTTCATGTTAAGATATTCCCATTTGTTTTGTGGTAAGTGAAATGAAGATATATTACCATAGTAAGTAAAATTAAGTTGTTCTGTTGTAAGTGAAATGAAGATATATTACCATGGTAAGTAAAATTAAGTTGTTCTGTTGTAAGTGAAATGAAGATATATTACCATGGTAAGTAAAATTAAGTTGTTCTGTTGTAAGTGAAATGAAGACATTTCAATGGAAGTAAAATTAAGTTGTTCTGTGGTAAGTGAAATTAAGAAATATTACCATAGTAAGTAAAATTAAGTTGTTCTGTGGTAAGTTAAATTAAGATATATTACCATAGTAAGTAAAATTAAGTTGTTCTGTGGTAAGTTAAATTAAGATATATTACCATGGTAAGTAAAATTAAGTTGTTCTGTTGTAAGTGAAATGAAGATATTTCAATGAGAAGTGACATTAAGTTGTTCTGTGGTAAGTGCAATTAAGATATATTACCATAGTAAGTAAAATTAAGTTGTTCTGTTGTAAGTTAAATTAAGATATATTCAATGAGAAGTAAAATTAAGTTGTTCTGTTGTAAGTGAAATAAAGATATATTACCATGATAAGTAAAATTAAGTTGTTCTGTGGTAAGTAAAATGAAGATATTTCAATGAGAAGTTGACATTAAGTTGTTCTGTGGTAAGTGCAATTAAGATATATTACCATAGTAAGTAAAATTAAGTTGTTCTGTGGTAAGTGCAATTAAGATATATTACCATAGTAAGTAAAATTAAGTTGTTCTGTGGTAAGTGCAATTAAGATATATTACCATAGTAAGTAAAATTAAGTTGTTCTGTGGTAAGTTAAATTAAGATATATTACCATGGTAAGTAAAATTAAGTTGTTCTGTGGTAAGTGAAATTAAGATATATTACCATGATAAGTAAAATTAAGTTGTTCTGTGGTAAGTGAAATTAAGATATATTACCATAGTAAGTAAAATTAAGTTGTTCTGTTGTAAGTTAAATTAAGATATATTACCATGGTAAGTAAAATTAAGTTGTTCTGTGGTAAGTGAAATGAAGATATTTCAATGAGAAGTGACATTAGGTTGTTCTGTGGTAAGTGAAATTAAGATATATTACCATGGTAAGTAAAATTAAGTTGTTCTGTGGTAAGTTAAATTAAGATATATTACCATGGTAAGTAAAATTAAGTTGTTCTGTTGTAAGTGAAATGAAGATATTTCAATGAGAAGTGACATTAGGTTGTTCTGTGGTAAGTGAAATGAAGATATATTACCATGGTAAGTAAAATTAAGTTGTTCTGTTGTAAGTTAAATTAAGATATATTACCATAGTAAGTAAAATTAAGTTGTTCTGTTGTAAGTGAAATGAAGATATATTACCATGGTAAGTAAAATTAAGTTGTTCTGTGGTAAGTGAAATTAAGATATTTCAGTGGGAAGTGAAGATGTTAAATTTTAGTTACCTGTAAAAATATCTTAGAAGCTTTAGGATGGTCAATACGCAATGATTTTGGTACAAACTTGTATATACCTTCAAGTGTTTCTGATGCTACAGGTGTAATCATGCTGGGGTCTATAGCTTTATCAACCAGTTTATAATATCTACAAAATATAAAACAAAAAACCTTAAAAACCGCCAAGGAGAAAAGGTAATCTTTAGTTTGTACACATTTTACACATCTGATTTTTAAACACCAATATTGTGGTGAAACATAAAAGATATCTTGCAAGGGAATATATGCCCACTGGTAGCAAGTTTCGTCAAAATCCATTCATCCTTGGACAATGCTAAACATTTTCAGCTTTTATTTTACAAATCTGTATTGTGCCTTGTATATTGTTGATAAGCTAAAACTCGAATTCATTTTAAAGTACAATGGCAATAGTTCACATCAAATATTTTTGATTTTTTTCAATAGGGTTCAACCTTGGGTGATAAACAATTTCAGCAAGTTTCGTTAAAAACTGTAAAGAATTGTGCCTTGTAGAGTGTTTACGAGCAAATGTAGATGGAGTGTCGGACAAACAGACATGGGTTGACGAAAATATATGCTTCACATTTCATGTGGGTGTATAATAAAAGGTGTGGTCTCAAACAGAAATTTGTTTTAGAGATGGAACATATCCTTGACTCATGAAAGTATGATAATTTTAGTATAACATTTGAAATTGTAGCACACAGAAAGGAAACTACACACCTTTGAATGTCATGTTCTGAAGGAGTGCTAGGGCGAGACAAACCGTGCGTTGAGTAGAAAAATGGTGGAAATAAAACATCTAAAACAGCTTGCGTCATCTGGTCATGTTCTCTTGTAACATCAACATCATCTTGAATATAATTATGAATTTGTGTACTGGGACAGAATAAAATAATACATTTATCGCTTAGTGGTACTCTTAAATCATAGTTCTAGACCATGTTATTGTTTAGTATTTTGTCTATTTTTGCTAAAATGATTTAAAATATTTTCTAAGTATCTCAATAGTGTGATTATACTCAAATCAAATTAATTCAATAATCTAATCTGATTATGGAATAAAATTCTTTGTTTACAACTCTCTAACATTTACATCTTATTGATATTCCCAAACCTATGTATGCAAATAAAATTTACCAAGAAATGATTCTTCTGGAACTAGAGACATATTATCTGGCAAGAACCCTGATGGTGGTCTACCACTGTCATAACTTTCAGACACACTTGGTTGACCCTGTCTGGATTCTGATGATACATCAGCAGATCGGTCTTCTGGTTGATTAGCCAGGTATTGGTCTTCGGTTTGCTCTTCGACATTGGAAAGTACATGTAGCTGTCCAACTGAAGTATTATTGTCAAGTTGAGGTGCACTTGGGGAATCTGTATCTGAAGCTAATGAAGGTGCCGGTGTTGAAGGCAACTGCTCAACATAATCTGTAGGCTCATGTTTTTCCTCTATAGGTTCACTTCGATCAGTAGTTCCTTAAAAATAAAACCATGTGTAGATTCAAGATAGAAGTAATAAACCTATCAGAATAAACTATAAACATGGATTATTTATACCCAAATGATTTAGGAACCTGAATAACAAAGAACATCCATATTTGTATTTTCAGACTTACCTAATAGATAACTACCAATATAATCAGGTTCACTAGGCTGTGGTACTAATGGTGGAAAAACTAAAGTGGTCTTATTTTCTATCTGTCCAATTGAATCAATATCTACAACATGACCATTTTGATTTGAAAAGGCTAAACTATTTACATCAACTTTTTCTTTTGTATTGCTATTTAAAAAAAAAAAATCAAATTAAAAACATTTATTTTTTTCTACAATTCATTCTATCATTGTGCTGAACACAATCATTTTTAGAAAGAACAACTTCCATATGAGGTCTCAACTCCAGTTAAGACCACATGCAGATCCAAACAATTAGTTTCATTAATATTGTTGTCAACTTATTTAAAACTGATTTCAGAAAGATATAGTGTAGGGATTTGATCATAATGAATCACTGACCGTATACAAACTACATAATTTTATGGATTGTACTTGTGTAATTGTTAAAACTGTCCATTCAAAAAATCTATCTGAAATTTACACTTTAAAATTTGCATTGAATGTTTGTCATCATGATTTTTTTTTTTTTTTCTTTCTTTTTTTCCTTTTTTTTCTTAGGATCTTATCTTGATGCTCATTGATATTGTATGGCCTAATTTTTTTACCCTTTTGTAATAAAGATATTATTATTATTATTATTATACATACAAACAAAAACATTTAAATCTGGATTTTTTACAATAAAACTATACCTAGATTGTTGTGAATGAGGTAGTCTTGGTTTATCAGTGATATAATTAGATGCTGGTTGTCTTGGTGCTAAAAAATATATTTCTTCAACAGTGTAAGCTGTAATGGTAAAATAAATTTGCATGATAATAAAAATGGGATAGAATTTTTATTTCAGATGAAAATATTAATATTTAAAAGCTCAAATTTTGTTTTATTGTTGTTGACTATTTAATGTTATTTTAATATTTTCTGTAATTCCAACGATTCAAATCATATAACTAGACAAAGTCAAGCAAGTTCATGTAGCCTACATGCTTTCTGCTTTATATGGCAATCAATAGGTCTACTATTACAGGGATTGTACACCGTTTTTTTTGTAACTTTTAATACGTAACCGATGCTCTATCACAAAGGGCTTTTATGACATAAGCAGATTTTGTGATAGTGACATCATCAAGTCATCAAACAGTTAGCGTTAGTTGAATTGCAGGAACCACAGATGTCTTGATTTTTAGAAAACTTGTTTACAATCCCTTCAATAGGTTTGACAATATTATGTTTAAAGACATGATCCATGTAATACGTAAAACTGTAAGTAATATTTACCAAATCTAGTAGCTTCATATATTTGAGCTGTTGTTATATGTCGTGCTCCAGGGCTATAATTATTACCAATAGCATCACTAACTTTACGAAAATGCTTCTTTTCTTTTACTGGTGATGCTTGTGTATATGAGCCTCTTTCTAAAATCTTTGGTTTTTCACTAAAAGCAGGCTGAAAATAAACATTTTTATATCATACATCTCATTTTCACATAAGAAAGAAAATCAAGCTGCAACTAAGTTTTAATCAGAATGAAAAGTATATTTTAATTTCTGAAAATGAAATAGGAGTAAAATGGTAGCATTGTAGCTATATTATAAACATTAAAACTCATTTTTTATATCTATTTAGGTAAGTCTCATCAAATCATGTTGGTGGTGTGCTTTGCGGAAACTTCCTTTGCTCCAAGAAGATTAAATCAGCTCTGTCTGAATCAATTCTACAGAAATTCAAGGATCTTAAAAATTAAAACTTAAATTATTTGGTGCAATGCCTATACATTGTCCTTTTTAGTTGATGGCTTTTTCGCAAATTATAGTGACAATCTTATGATAGATGAAGAAAATCATGTGTAGTACATTAATAAAGACTATGCAACAGAACTGACAATAAGTATATGTGGAGGCCTAATGATTACAAATGACTGCTAATGACATAAAAGACTTTTGTCTCCATAAAAGAAGTTATTGTTATTCTGAGACTGTAGTAATTTATGATCTTAATTAGAAACAAACTATTGACCATAATCAACAAATGATCAATATTGAATATCAATAAATAGAAAGTATGAATAAGACATGCTATCTATATTAAACACAGCATTGTAATATATCAAGACTTCTGTTATTTTTCTATATCTAATTTCCTACTGTTATAGAGCTCAACTATCAGTTTCTCTATTTAATTTACATTAATTTCCTGTCATATATACATAATTGATTAAATTGATCAAAGAGAGAATGAAGACCATTTTGCAAATAAAGAAATTTGTGTTGCATATTTCCACAATCTTGTTTCACATGTTGGAGTTCAACAACCCTTTTTCCTTGAAAATGGCCAATCTAGGGTTCATTGTTTCTACGAGACCAAAATTCTTTTTGACATAGGGTTAGCTATCTTTTAACATTTTTTGTCGGTTGAAATTGGCACGTCACAGTCACTTAAATGTATGACTTATCCATGTAGGGAGCTTATTTTGCTGATTTATAATCCGTAGCAAAACATCATACCATGGAATTTAGGCTTTTGTTACATTAAGGTCGAGAAGACAAGTGAAGTCATTTATCTACATAATATGACAAAAGCTTAATAACATCAAAATAGTGGGGTGAAACATCCACAGTATGTTTTTGAAAATTAAATTATTATTTCATATTCATTTTTTTTTTATATGACGAATGAGGTATCTGACCAGATAAAACCTTGTATATTATGAGTGGCGAGAGAATAAAAAGGCTTCATATTTTAATAAAAAATTTATATAGACAGATAAGGACAATTTATGATTTAGTACATTATGTAATATTTACAATAAAGATAAGAATATGAAAATATATAACCCCTAGGTCATCTCACCTGATTTATAAACTTTACTTTAAGTCTTATATTATGTACTTAAACTTTGATAAGTTAATAAAGAGTACTAAATCAATAAAGAAATATTAAAATTTAGATTGTTTTGAAAGCCTATGACTTAGTTTATCATAATACTATTTGATAATATCTTGATAAAATTCATGGCTTCAAGAGTTTTAATTTTATTGTTGTTATGCAGTTTGATTTTCAGTACAAATGTTAAAAAAGTAAAATTTAAGTTATCTCTCATGGTTAAATACTTATAAATACAGCACTAAAAATTTAATAAATGACAGTATAACAAACAGTTAAATAAAATAAAATACTAATGCACACTAATATATAAATTACATTTTATTCCATCAAAACCAAAGTAATTTATGTCATGAAATATCAGGAGAGAGAAAATTGTTTGATATAATTCTTTAGGAGAAAAATGCGAAAATTTGCTTTTTCATTGAAATATATTTAACGGTTATCTTTACATAATGATTTCTTACTATAAAACCAAACTTGTTATGATTGAATATCTGCTAAAATCTATTTGGGGACATACAGTTGCGCCTTAATTATCTTATTATTCACTCCAATAAAAGTAAAATAATATTATGCAATATTTATAGCAGAATGTTTACAATAACCTTATTTGTACTTCTTGACTATTAGATAAGAACAAACTTTGTCCGGACTTCACTTGGTAAATACTAAACATTAACATGGTTGATAACAAGAAAACATCGATGATATAAGGTTTAAAATAAGTTGACTTACAGGTTTAGCACTCAGTGGAGGTAAATGTGTTATAAAGTCAGGTCGATGTTTAATTTCAAATTCATTTGGCTCAGCTACTGTCACTCTGTGTTGTATATCCTGTGAAAAAATGAATTATCATTAATAAAAATAGTATATATGATACAGTATTATGATGCTAAATCTTTTAAGGTATCAATATGTTGACATAATTTAAATTCAATCATAATAATGATATTTGAAATATGTTTGGGTAATAGTTGAGTTGATGGTGATTTGTTTTTTTAATATGACATTGTGAAAGAAAATGAATACCAAATTAAGATAGCTTGCCAGGCAAGATAAAATATGCCCCCCTGGCAGCATTGAATTTGAAAAAAAAACTAAAAAGTACAGCAACAATCACCAATCACTGGAATGAAATATTCCACCTTCAGTCAAACACTTTGTTTCTGGGTGATAAATGTACAATATTTCATTTAAATCTGTCAAGAATTTTACCTTCTAACAAAGTAATTACTAATTAAATATTTGTTGGTACCGGTATTTTTTATTGGGTTCATCCTTGGGTGATAACAAACATTTTCAGCAAGTTTGGATTTGTACCTTGTTTACAAGCCAAAAATTCAATGCATTCCAAAGAACAACGGCAATATTTCAAATTAGATATATTTCGATATTTTTCAATAGGGCTAATCCTTGGATGGTAAGAAACAATCACACAAAGTTATGTCAAATCCATCAAGAATTGAGCCTTCTAGAGTGTAAATGAGCTATTGTGGATTAACGGACATAGGTGACGGCAATATAAGCTCCAAATTTCGTGAGGGTGTATACAAAAATGATATGCCTTTTAATATAATAAACATGATATTTCAGAGAAATAATTAAATGTTAATGAGTGAGATACTTCAAAGATAATATGCTTTTCTAATTCTAAAGCTCATCAAATTTCTGATGAATGATAGTTTTATTGCATTGATGTGAAGTAAATTGATCAACACAAAAGCCATAAGAGATGCAAATGTACAAAAAATTAATGATGTTCAAAAGTTCAAGATGTAAATTGATCATTACGATAATTTGATTAAATTAAATGGATAATACTTAGGATGAACATAAACTTGGCCGATAAGAGCTCTATTTATCAGTAAATAAATAACACATGCCATAAATAACATAGAAAAATAAATAAATATTGAAAAAAAGCTGAGTAATTATCCATGCATTTGATGCATTTGATTATTGAAAACGCTTAACAAATTGATCAAAAATGACATAATTATGTGAGTTGTCCAGATTTGAAAGGTTCTGTTACTTTATTACCCCAGGTAAGTTCACTGATGAATATAGGCAAATGTTGACCATTCTTGAGAACTAAAATTATATGTCCATGCTAAGATGGAGTTTCCCTTTAAAGTAAATTAATCATTTATAAAACTGATTTTGTTAATCTATCATTATTTGAAGAATTTATTAGTTCAAGAATGTGATATTGTAAATTTATTATTATTTTTTTTTTATAAACTTCTCATTACAAAGATGATGTTAATTCATTACAAAAAGTTATAAACTATCACAAGAAAATTTTGTGTTTTGAATTGTCTATGAAAATTTATTATTCACATTTATAAAATATTGTAACATCTGGTAGCACTGATATTGTTATGTGTATAATGCAGAAACAAAAATTTCAGTAAAATGGTTGTGAATACATAACATTAATTTTACAAAAAAAGAAAACATATTCTTTACCTGTTTAAGTGACATGATTAATCCTTTATTATATAAGCCACTCCATATAATCCCTAATATTTACTATCATTTTCTATCACTTACACATTGTCTTCATATCTAAACATATTGAACACAAAATAAATATTACATCTAATTTAAGACACTTTCTGAAGGATAGTTTTAAACCTTAAATCGATTGTTTTCAGTTAAACACATTGAGTAACATTATGGTTAATTATACAAATTTACAAGATAATGTCAATTATATACTGCACATATTATAACATAAATGATAAAAATAATACAATAAAGTTAAAACTTATATTTACCAAACATATATTTGACACTACGAACTTGGCAAAACAATGTGAATGCATAAGTATAGTGTTGCTAAGGAGGTTGTATATAGTAAATTTCTAATATATTGATAGGTCGAGAGACAACAATAATATATAGAAAACGTTTAATAGAAATCACCCACTATCAAATATCCCTACTAATAATACAGCCCTTTATAATACAATACCACTGTTGAACTTTCAAATTATGTCTATTCTAAACTATTCAAGCCTATAGCCACAATTCTCCAGTCCCATGCAGTCAATAATCAATTTCTATCTGAAATCAAGTATGAATAAATCAAACAATCAAATTGAAGGGTAGTCTTTGATTGAAAATGATTTAATGGTCAACTATCTTTATTACTTGTTCAATGATATCAGTAGGGGGCATACAATTCTGAAATTCTGACAAGATAAATAATGAACTATATTGAATTGTCAAGTGTTAACATCTAGAATGAATCAGGGTAGCTGTTCTTAACTATTAGATCTATCCTCATATTCTGGTTTTGCTCTCCATGTTGCAGAAGAGTAGGACGTAAAACTTCATTTCATTTCATTTTGATCTACATGAAGTTGTGTGAACAATATCATTATTAATCTTACTGGATCAAAACTCCTCGATTTCTTTTCGATCCTAACTGAAAAAAGAAATTGCTTATACAATTAAAACTACAGTGTATTAAAACATGTCAACAGTGTATTCTATACTATGTGCAAAATTATAAAGTGTGTAAAATTTCTTAATTGAAAAACATGAATTTGTTTTAGAAAGTTGTGATTAATTGTAAAATGAGCAGTTAGCTATTGGTATTTCAGTTGAAACCTTGGAAATAATCATTAGATTTTATATATATTTCTTTACAATTTGACATTCATTTAACCCCCACATTAATTTTCCAAGGCCAAACATCAACATAAACCTTAAAAGCTATATATAATTTTTTTAATAGATAAGATTTGGCGATGAAGGCAACTTATTTTTAATTTTAGCTTTCATATAAGAAAAATGAACACATTTCTTTAAATTTTGGACTCTAGTCTATGTTAATTTGAGCAACAACCTATTAATTCAATTCAGCACTTTATAGTTTAGTGTAAAAGATTGAGAAAATGCTTCTTCATAAATCCAAATTCAATACTGCAATACTGCTATATGAGTAGTTATCACACTTGACTTACAAGCACATTTAACAATAGATTTGTCTCTTAATGAAAAATTCTTATAGACACTGTTCACTGAACAGACATAAGCATATTCTTTAACTAATGTTAGCTGAAGTTTTCACAACCAATTATAAATAGGATTAAATGAAGAAGGGTATGGAATATTCAAATTTACCATAATCTGTTTGTTACATTTTCTTATTTTTTATTCATGGATGTCTGTAAATCACAGAAGAATACAATTCAAATACAGTGTAGCTTTGTTTATTAGTTTTATTGAGAACAGAAATGTACAGTTTAACTCCACTGTATAACATGTCCTAAACTATAATTTACTGTTAGTTTTCTTCCTTCTGAGCTTGGATATAGAGAACAAATATAATTTATGTGTATATCCTCTACAATTAAAAAAATAAAGATATCCTGCTGAAAGTCTTCAATTTGGATGGCTTTACTAATAAAAGAATTGTACACAGATAGGGTATTGATCATTAACATCAAATCATTAATGAGCAGGCCTTTGTAAAATATACTGTAAATAGATGCTATTTTTCACAGGATTGCGTCAAAAACATAAAAGAGATTTCACAATAACATGCAATGTGAAATTGTAGAACACAAAACAATAAAAAAAAATTGAAAATATGTATTTCTTATCACCTTTATTTGACAAAATATACATTATATCACACAGGTGATAAAACATCATAAAAATTAACATAAATAAATCATAAAACCTATATTTAATTCTACTCTCACTGAGAGTCAATAACAGACATGAAACAAACACAGGCTTGACTCAAGTTTCTTATTTGGATAAATAATCTAAGATTGCAAATATTGTGTGTCTTCACTTTTTTCCAAAGTGTATCTAGTCTTTTCTACAATGGTTACTTGATCATAAGATAAATATTGATGCATGTGCAATTAATACTACTAGTTTTGTTTGCAAGGACATTAATTTAATTTAAAAAAATTTGACTTCATCTTAGTTGAACAAATAAACATTTTTGGATTCTTATGGTAGGCTAATTGTTTCAGACTGTTAATCAAGGAGATTGAGAACAAAATAATAAAAAAAAAATGCCCAAGTCCAGGACATAAAAATGAAAAGTAATAAAAGTAAACTTTCCTGAAACACATTGATGAGATGAAAGAGAAACAAATGAAATTTAATTTTATGCATTAACTAGCATTTTGACAAAGCTTGTCAGGCAGGTAACATATGTCCACTTACAGCTGTCAGAAAAATAGAAACTAAGAAATAAATTTTCAGTTTCATCAAGATTGATTCAAAATTTAAACTTCTATCGCATTTACATGTTGAATTTGACGCATTGATCAAAGGCGATAACTCCATAACCATTGATCCAATAATTACCTTATTCAAATTGACCAAAATCTTACAATATATACTAGCATACCAACTTCCATTAAGATCTGATATAAATATAGCGTCTATTGTGTGTTTAAAGAATTCCAATTGTTTGATTGTCAAAGGCAATAACTTTCAATGTATTCAGAATGATATTCAATTCAAAGTTGACCATGATCTCATTAAGCATAGGCCTACCAATTTTGAGTAAGATCCGTTATGTACTAAGTCAAGGGCTATAACTCCAAAACCTTTAAATTCTCTTACTAGACTGAGACCTCATAAATATATATGTATAGACTGTACCCTCTATTGTGCCTTAAATCCTATTTTGATGAGTTTAAAAAATACCATGAATAATGAAACTCCAAAACCTTTTAACTAATGTTACCTTTGAAATCATCGATGTATCTGTATGTGCACACCATACATCGTCAAGGACTGGTAAAAATTGTATGCCTACAAGAAACGTGGATGGACAGAAGAATGGACAGGGGGCACATAAAATGTGGGCACAACCAAATTAACAAGGAACATTTTATTCGCATTTCTGTAATTTTTTACCAATAAATACAATTTAAATTTGGAACCAATAATATCTTTTATAATAGAAAATGCCTAAAAGGTATGCTGGTAAAGACAAACTAAATAAAATAAGACATAGAAAACTTGTCATGGTACAGAATATATCAATATCATTAAAACGACATATATAACTTCTGTTAAAAAAATAATCACAATCAATATCTAGCTCTGTGGATTTGATTTTAAAATGATTCAAGAAAAATCTTTGCTCTCTTCATTCTGCTTTCTTTCCAGGGACGTTCTGTCCTTTCTAATGAATCCATCTCTTGCCTGAACTATTTAGAACAAAAGGCTCTCAAACTGATCACTGTAACAGTTTCCCACATGCCTAAGACGGACCGAAATTCAAATTAGCTGCTATTCTAGTACGACGTTTTTTCTGTCCACTTTTGGGTGGAGAGTGTTTTGGTTTGTATTCTGACTTAGGAGTTCTTGGTGAAGCTGGTAAAGCAGCTGAATTACTGACAGATTTCACTTCTAATGAAGACTTAGAGTCATTTAAAGAAGCAGAGTCACTTGAATCACTTGCTTGATGGTGAACTTTTCCAGGCGTTTTCTGTTTCTTTGTTACCTACAATTACAAAAAGAGCAGTAATTCAAGAAGCATTTTAACATGGTTTTCCTAATATAAGTTGCTTACACCTCTTTCCCATGCTTCTATGAATATTTCAACAATAACCATTTTAAGTGTTTCACTTGAAAACTTAGGTAATTTCTGAGGTATTAATTGAGAAATAATCATGAAATAAACCAAAAGCCATCAATCTCAGCTTTAAAATACTGACCTGTAAAGGTACAAAAGGGTTGGCTTTTGATGACTGTTCATTGGATTTTCTGTTATCATTACTATTTTTATTTTCTGTATTTGATTGATCTTGATGTATATTGCGAGACTGTTGTTGTGGGTAAAAAACACTGCGTTGTTGATAATGTCCACCATGTTGGTCAACCATTTGATTATAAGAACTGGGTTGCTGCTGAGTGTAAGGTCTTTGCTGATGTTGTTGATGAAATCCACCATGTTGATTTGGATTATAACCATGTGGAAATCGATTAAACTGATTTGATGGCGGTCTCTGATTGAAGTTGGCAACCCATTGATTAATAATTTGCCTTCCACCAAATACTGGTTGCTGTTGATGAGACTGGAGAACAGGTTGACCAGGAAAACGTTGCATACCAAAAGGGAGTCTGAAAGAACCTGGATTTCCAACTTGCTGAGCTGAAATATTTTAGAGAGAATAAAAGAATACTTTCAAATGATGAAAATAAAGCATCAGCTATAAAACAGGATTCTCTCTTCTAACAATAACAATAAACTGCTAAGGCCGTACAAAGTAAATTGTCTGTTTTACAGGCCCCGCGCGCTCCGGTAAAATACCCCGCGCTCCAAAACTATTTATTGACATTTTGAAATAATTAATAAACAATGCGCGCGCGTCTCCAAAATTGTGTGTAAAATAGAGTTGTTTCCCCGTTCCCGAAAATATTTTTTACCATAATTATTTCCCTTGACGTTTAACGAAAAACCGGAAGTGGCTTAGAATGCGTTTTTCATCACCGATAAAAAGATTTTCTTCTACAACTTTAAACTGAAATTGATTCTGATACAATTTAACGTTCGAAAATACAATTATTTGCTGAAGCAAGCACAATTATGAAAATTATTCACACTTTCGTGAGGACAATCCAAACATTAAATTAATCTTAATCTTGATGATTTCGTTTCTGGATAATAATGGTGGAACAAATCGAGACCCGTTACAATTACAAGTAAAAGAATGCACCAGGTTTTTTTTCTGCCATTGATTTGAAAAAGTTAATATTTATGGAAAAATGGAAACCAATACAAGAAAATACGAATTTTATACGTTCGAATACGATCGATTTTCTCATTATTGGTATCACTCAACACATACCGCTTTTCTCAAGTTAAAACCGGAAGTACTCCGTTAGTACGAGCTATCGAAATGAAATGAATGGAGTTTTATGTCCTACTTTTCTGCACGAGTTATCGAAAAATCGGCATTTGTAACATAATTATTAAAATAGAAGTTCGATCTAATCAGATTGTTTTGTTCTTGCCATGTGATGTATGACAATTTGTTCCAAAATTTCCAATAATAATAATTATTACTACACAATGGCATTTTAAAATATAGTTTACAGATGGATAGAAATGGATTAGTACTGTAGTAGAATAACATTGTCTTGACATAATATTATCAGCCCTGATGCACCCTAAGTGCATCATTGTCAGAGGTAGTAAATATGTTGGAATGATTATGTTTATGTGAAGTTGAAAGGTAAAAAGGTTCTGTTATTTCTATCAACTAATATCATTCAAACTCTAAAAACATCTGATAGTTGCATCTGAATGGTGATTTAAATCTATTTTTTAAATTGTAGAAATAAATAATAAATAGCTTCGCTCGCTCCGATTTTTTCTGGTGCCAAATTTAAAAAAGCGCTTATAAATAATAAATAATAAATTCGCCCTCTCGCCCCATTTTTTTTAAAAAAAGGCCTGTAAAACAGACAATTTACTTTGCACGGCCTAATAACGACTTCAATATACATTTCTACAATGCAGTGTTGTTTCATTTGTGGAGAATTTGTTGTATAGTATTATACATAAAAACAGTTAATAAGAATACCTCGCATCACAGGACTAAAAGCAGAATTAGGTGAAAAAAGTTGTCTGTTTGCAGCGCTATTATCAGATTGACCAGCTCTTGTAAATGCTGTCCTGGCACCACCCTAAATTATATTTAAAAAAGACATATTATAATAGATAATTCTATTTCTAACATGTTAGTATGAAGATAGCTTGCCAGGCAAGGTAACATACGCCCACTAAAGCAAACAGAATATTCCATGTTTATTCATTTAATCAAGGGCAATAACTCATAAACCGACATCTAGAATCGCACCATTTTTTAACTTGTCCGAGATGTTATTAAGATGAATACACATACCAAGTTTCATTCCAATCGGATAAAAACTACAGCTTCTATTACGTACACAAGTAAATTTTAACGTTTATTCATTTAATCAAGGGCCTTAACTCATAAACAGACATCTGGCGAGATATTATCAAGATGAATACACATACCAAGTTTCATTCATATCGGATGAAAACTATAGCTGCTATTGCATACACAAGTGCATTTTAACGTTTTTTCATTTAATCAAGGGCCATAATTCATAAACTGACATCTGGAATCGTGCCATTTTCTTGTCCGAGATATTATCAAGTGAATACACATACCAAGTTTCATTCAAATCGGATGAAAACTACAGCTTCTATTGCGTACACAAATAAATGCCAACTTTTTTTCATTTAATCAAGGGCCATAGCTCATAAACCGACATCTGGAATCGTGCCATTTTCAAACTTGTCCGAGATATTATCAAGATGAATACACATATCAAGTTTCATTCAAATCGGATGAAAACTACAGCTTCTATTGCGTACACAAGTAAATTTTAATGTTTTTCCATCTAATCAAGGGCCATAACTCATAAACCGACATCTGGAATCGTGCCATTTTCGAACTTGTCCGAGATATTATCAAGATGAATACACATACCAAGTTTCATTCAAATTGGATAAAAACTACAGCTTCTATTGCGTACACAAGTAAATTTAAACGTTTTTCATTTAATCAAGGGCCATAACTCAAAAACCGACATCTGGAATAGTGCCATTTTCGAACTTGTCCGAGATATTATCAAGATGAATACACATACCAAGGTTCATTCAAATTGGATAAAAACTACAGCTTCTATTGCGTACACAAGTAAATTTGAACGTTTTTTCATTCAATCAAGTGCAATAACTCATAAACCGACATATGGAATAGTGCCATTTTCGAACTTGTCCGAGATATTATCAAGATGAATACACATACCAAGTTTCATTCAAATCAGATAAGAACTTTGGCCTGTATCGCGTACACAAGTAATTGTTGACGGACGGACGGACGGACCGACAGACCGACGGAAGGACAGGGGTGATGGCAATATATGTCCACATTTTCATGTAGGCGTATAAAAAGGTAATAGGGTTAGAAGATTTGACCCTTGTTTGAGGGAATAAGCAACCATTTATAAATTTAATCACATTTTTTCAAAATGATTTAAATTCAAAGCTGTGTCTAATTATTCTATGAACCAATTAGATTTCTGTAAAGTAGATGTACAATCACAAGTGGTTGCCTTGCAAGATATACCAACTTTAAAGTATATTTTGTTTTAACATAGGTAGGATGAAACTCTAACATTATTTGTCAAAATGAACTAAATTTTTGACCCAGTCAAAAATCTTTTGGATAATATTTTACACACAAATTTTAATAATAATTCTCTAAAAAATTCACCTCTCTCACAGTTGTCAATTTCGACGCATTTTGACTAAAACAAGGGCAATAACTTTAAAACAGTTCATCGAAAAAGATGACCAAGATCTCATCAATATTAATGTTCACAACAAATTTCATTCTATCACGTTCACAAGCTAATTTTGATGCCTTTTGACTAAGTCAAAAACAATAACTCGAAAATCATTTATTGAAAAGTCATTAATATCCAACTTGTTTAAGATCTCATCAATATATATGATGACACCAAAATTCCTTCAAATGAGATAAAACTGTAGTCTAAATTGCATTCACAAGGTAATTGTGGACAGACAGTCGGACTGACTGACGGACAGGGCTGACAACAATATACGACCACAATATTATATGAAGACCAAATGTTATTTGCTTGACTTTTCTTTTGAAAACAAAATGAAAAGATAGTTTGCCAGGCAAGGTAACATACACCCACTGGCAGCCTTGAATTTGAATAATATATTGAGAAATAACTCAAAAAACATTCACTGAACATTGAACCCAATGGCAAAAACTCAAAAACTGTCAAATTGAAAAATCGTCAAATTCAAACTTGACCACCATCTTATCTTTTTCAATACTCATACCAAGTTTCATCAAATCTTTTAAAAAATTGTAGCTTCTTTTGCACCCACAAAAATTTTTGACGCAATTCAAGGGCAATAACTAAGTTGCAAACTTGACTACTGTCTTATCAAATTCTAACAACAAGGTCCATAAAAATCCTTTGAAAATTTAAGCTTCTTATTGCAACCACAATTGAATTTTGACTCAATTTTACTAAGGCAAGGGCAATAACTCAAAACCGTTCATTGAAAAATTGTCAAATTCAAACTTGACTGAGGTCTAATTAATTCCAATGCTCACATCAAGTTTCATCAAAATGCTTTGAAAATTGTGGGCTTTATTGCATCAACAATACAATTTTGACAAGATTTTACTAAATCAAGGGCAATAATTCAAAAAGCATTTATCAAAAAAATCATCAAATTCGCACTTGACCGCCGTCTTATCAATTCCAAAGCCCATACCAAGTTTCATCAAAATCCATTGAAAATTGTAGCTTCTATTGTGTCTACAACAAATGTTGACGGACCAATAGACCGTCTGACAGGGGCGACGATAATATACGACATATTCATGTGAAAATTCTGAATACAGATGAGAGTTGGACAAAACCACTCATGAAGATGAAAAACTATGATGCTGTGACAGGATGAAGATATGAGGCTTTAGAAAATGAAACTAAACCATTTATTCCTCCAACGTTTTGTGTGTCTAAAAACACACTTCCTCAGGGAGTCAAAAAACCAACACAATTTAAAAAAGCAAGTCATTTTGCTTTTTAAATTGTGTTGGTTTTTTGACTCCCTGAGGAAGTTTGTTTTTAGACACACAAAACGTTGGAGGAACACATATTCATGTGGGGATATAAAAAATAGCAATTATTTACCATTCTCAATAAAGCAATACTAGCAGCACTTGCTTTAGCTTCATTTTTACTTGCACAAACTGCTCCATTAAACCTTCCCATATTAGGAATAGTAACATAAACCACATAACCATTCTATAAATAATAATACCTATCTATGGTCTTTTGTTATCTATTCAAGTGAGTGGAGCCTAGCTGTGATATAACTAGGTTTAAATCTAATTTCAGCAAGATTTAATTTGTAAATGTATAAAAAAAGAGGGATTCACGCACAGATAATTACTGCCATGTTAGCCAAAGTTAGAGTTTGGCTGCCAAACCCTAAACACATGTCACAACAATCATAGCAAAATCGTATTTCTATTAATGATTGTGCTAACAATGACACATGAAAGTTACTAAATCCATACAGAATCACTTGTACTCACCAATTTACATGTTCTAAAGTATGAAATAATATTATGTATATTTTGCAAGTCTCAAAATATATATTGCATCATATAATCACATAATGTAAACACAATACCAATATGAACATACATAAATATGAATCAACAATTTTGCATATATCCAGAAAAAAAAAAGGTTATCATTAATAAAATGTTGTAAACCTAGTCTGAAATGATGTTAAAGGATATTGAACTTGAAGGACATACCTGATTGACATTATTTATGTCATATCTTGGTTCTTGTTTAAATCTAGATAAACATATCATATTCAACTCTTCTATTGGTTTCCTGAAAAATAAAACCATAAAAGAATTATGAGTACTCATAGGAGGCATACAGGGCCTTCAATAAATGTGCTTTTGCACATTTTTATATACAAAATTGAATGAGACAATATTAAATCAGAAAAAAGCTACTTCAATTTAACTTACATTGAGACATTTGGAGTTTCTAATAAGGAAGGGTTGTTATACTGCTGTTGTTTATGGTCTTCATGTCTTTCATCTCTCTGGTCTGGAGGAGATTTTTCTTTAGCAACTACAATGACATAACCGTTTTACCTTATTAACGAAATAGTTTTATACAACTATGCAAGATCTTTGCTATTTGTAAGAGTTTAACTTCACAATTTGATATTTGATCATCATTACAAAAATTTTCAACAAAAATGACAATTCAATATACCTTTAAATAAATCATTAAGTGATAGCTGTGTACCATAAGATTTAGTTTGTTGTTGTGTTTCTGAAGGTTTCTCTGCTGTATTATTCACCTGTAACATTTGTTTTAAAGCTTGACTACTATTCTGAAAAAAAAAAATGCAAAAAAATGTTAATGATATATCTGTTTTACTGGAAAATATTTCAAATTTCACTTTTCAGATGTAAATGGGGGAAACACACATTGCAGAACATTGTTACCAGGTCAATCATTTTAGTTATATGCCTGAATTTGTTTTCTTTCATAACAATTTGCATTTCTTTCAAATTTTCTGATTTCATTTAGTCAGACCATTCAGAAATCTAAATATTAGCATAAATTTACGAAATACATAACTTACAGGTTGAGATAAATTCTTGGAGACATCTTCTGCTATATCCTTCTGTGATATTGATAAACTTTCAAAATTAGAAGAGAATTCATCCTGAGCAACTACTTTCTGATTACCAGCACTACCAAACAACTGATTTAAATCAATTTTCCTACTGTTCGAATTGTTGAGAGAAAGATCTGATGGTCTGTTTGGAGATGGTGTAGACCTACTTTCTGGATTATCATTGCTTGGTTTAGGTGATGTAGACTGGTAGATATTTGTTGACAATCTGGCTGTGCTTGGAGAAATTAATGGAGGTGTAATTTTGGGAAGAGCTTTGATCGCATCAGTTAATGACGGAGCTGGTTTCTCTAAATGGGCTAATAAAGGTGATGGTATAGGTGAAGAGTGCTGTTTTGTTGGCGATTTAGCCTGTAGCTGAGACCACATATCAGAGAATTCTGAATTTGTTGATATTGTTTTATTTGGCCAGGCTTGCTGCTGAAAAATGAGAACAAATTTTAACTTTTAAAGAACAGATCTTCAGAGTCTTAAACAGATGGTTTAAATTAATGATTCTTGAACTTCTAGAAATTTTATTGATCAATACTAATGGTTTTGAGAGATTAAGTCGGATAATGAATAAATAATCTACTTTAAAAAAACACTTACAGGTAATTGCCCTCTCGCTCGAGAATGGCCAACTAAATCTGAATATGTTTTTCTCACCGGGTTTTGAGATGGGCTCACTTTAGGTGTGACAAATTGAGGATTGATTTTGCCATTTCCACCAAACTCAGGATATTTGTCATTGTTAAATACCTACAGTGAAATAATTGGTTTATTATAATCTCAAAGATAGCTTGCCAGGCAAGGTAATGTATGCCCACTGTCAGCTTGAATTTGAATAACATATAATAATTGGGCAAAAGCTCAAAAAACATTTATTGATTATTGCTTGATCACACTAAGTTTATCAAAATCCATTAAAATTGCAGCTTTCATTGCACCCACAATGATATTTTGATGTGATTTGACAAAGTCAAGGGCAACAACTCCATTTGAAACATTTGAGTTCATTGTTGAGTGATAACGAATTATCATATAAGGTCATATCATAAGCTAAAATTAAAAGCGTTTTCATGAACAAGGTCAACAAATGATATACAATATTTTTATCTGATGTCAATAGGTTTCATCTCTGGTTGGTTAAAAACACTCACACCAAATTTTGTGTAAATTAGTAAAGAAATGTGACTTCTAGAGTGTTTAAGAGCTAAAAGTTGAATGCGTTTTCAGGAACAAGGGCGATACCTGATATAGACGGACAGACATGGGCGACAACAATATACGCCCCCCATTTCATGTGTAATAAATGAATATTGTTGACTTGTTTTATTCTTTTCATTACTAGTTTATTTTCTTATGCTGAAGTAGACTCCTAAACTTTGAAGCATGCATAGAAATAATTCTGCAATTAATGAGCACTACTTAAACAATGAATACACTTTTTGCATATTAGTTCATGAGAATTATCAAAATACGAACCTTTCCTATTGGTGAGCTATCTTGAGGTATTGGTCGACTTGATCCGTGATTTGATGTCGACCAAGCATTAGGGAAAGGTTGTGTATTATAACTATAACTATTACTATTGGTAATCTGTTGATCACTTCTCTGATTACTATAACCTCTACCAGAATCAAACTTTCTATCATCATGTCGAGAGCCTTGAGGATAAAGTATTCCATATTTTGGCCTTTCCTCCCTTCTATTAGTTTTACGACTACTCTTTTCTACCTTCTGTCCTCTAAGATGTAAAGTTCCCTTTTCTTTCATTTCACCATAAGTAAGGTTTATCATTGTGAAACATGGTACTCTGTAACCCCGATTCTTGGAACACCTAAAATCAAATCAAATGAGTGATGAAATTAATTGTAATTCTTAACAAGCTGCCATGACAAACTCATCAAATGCATACGTTATACAAAATATATATATATATATATATATATATATAAAATATATATATATTATAAATTAATACAGCTATGTATTAACCACAATGACCAGGGACTTTATTCTCCAAAATATAGTTAATATAAGATACAGATTTGAACAAAATGAAGTACTATGATTGGCCTATCATATCATTTCATTAAAACAATCATGAGTTAATTATTCAGAATAATATCCCAGCTTTCGTTAAATTATCTAGATAAGCAGCATTGCATGCTG
Source organism: Nipponacmea schrenckii (assembly GCA_030562195.1). Taxonomy (NCBI): domain Eukaryota; kingdom Metazoa; phylum Mollusca; class Gastropoda; family Lottiidae; genus Nipponacmea; species Nipponacmea schrenckii. The sequence continues at coordinate 23,329,777 of JAUJPP010000005.1, forward strand.
AAAATCAGGTAAGAAAGAATACCATCAATTGAAATCATACAAATTGTTAATAACAATTTTCTCCATTATGTGTATGGTATCAAATTTCCAAAACAAAAATCCATGTACATATTTGTTTATTCTTACCTAACTTCTATACCACCAACAAATTCCTCATCAAATACTACATCATATAATACATCCATTTCTTTCTCAGCAGGATGAATACCAACTACAGTACCTCGTAAACCAAATGGTACAGCATAACCTTGTTTAGATATAACTACTCGGTCATATAGTTCAAATGTAGCATGTGGATCAGGCATGATTGGACCTAAACCTAATACTGGCTGTAATGAAAATATTATAATGAAATAAGCACAATTTCTGTTCCAAATACGTTACATTGTAACAGTAGCTAATTCTAAAGGTTCGAAAACTTGACAATGGCAAAAATAAGTTCACATAAATACATGTATAGCAATTTAAGAACACAAGATATATAGTTATACTACTACTAGGTTTATAACACCTATATATCCTGAGTTGTTATTGTTGTTAATCATTTTACTTGATAACATTAACTGTATGTGTTTTGAAACATAGTATATAATAAAGAAGTAGTATATCCACGTATCCTGTGTTCTTAATGTTTATCCTCCTGCTTCTACATGTATTACAAAGATTATGTATATTAAATATCAAGCGAGAAATGAATTTACATATCCAGTTGAAATAATTACTGATCATTATATTGGTTAATCAATGCTCAAATAATTTATACATACCCTGTACAATAAATGAGGCTTGACCTGCATCTTGACACATTTTTCTTTTTCCTTATTCAATGTCTGCAATAACAAGCATGGAATACAGATAAGATACTATAATAAAAACAAATAGATTTTTTTATCATATCTTTAGGTCAAGTTTTGCGTCCTTTTCCTGACAATCATTGGTCATTGCTTACAACTTCTACCAATGTGTATTAGGTCTTGGAAATATTTTACTCGAATTGAAAAGGTACCTTATTTAAAACATATCAGATTATGCATTACAAAAAATGTGCATATGCATATGATTAAGCATTATTTCAAAAGTGCAGGGTGATTATCATACTTACATGGACTCTTGAGGCTTCCTCTTCAATAGCAAGTACAAAATCTTCATCTACTGTTACAGATCCAGATTTTACTGGTGATACTTTAGAACAGGGTAATGATTTGATAAATTCCTCTATTTCTTTTAATTTTTTACCACTGAAAGAAATGTATGACACTACAAGCCATATAAAAGGCAATATAAAATTGACATATTAATGATTCTTTTTCATAGAATTACATTAAAGTGATGCAAATGTCAAGTTGATTTAAAATGTAGAATTGAAGTAAGCCTTAACTTGTGAATTCAAACTCAGTATGATTACAATCTGAAGGACCAAAGTTCTGTTCTAAAACCTCATATGAAAGTTTTAATTTTAAAGGGATACAGCGTCTTATTATAAAAATAAAATTTAAAAATTTTAGATTTGGCCATTAAGAGCATATACTCATATTCATAGTATACCTGCTGCCATAAATAACATAGAAAAATAAATAAATATACAAAAATCTTAGTAATTATCCACAAAGAAGCATTTGATTATTGAGAAACCCTCCATAAATTTATTGAGCGCTTTTCAATAAGTACTTAGTCTTTGAGTTTTCCAGATGTTAACGGATTCTGTTACTTTATGACACCAGGTAGGTTCACTGATGAATATAATTATACTCATATTGACTGTTCTTGAGAACTAAAATTTATCTTCAAGACGCAGTATCCCTTTAATGAATTGTTTTTACATGGTGAATTTTATGATAAAAGTTTGATGTGAATTTTAAGAGATCTCTGTATATAAAAATTTGAGAATCAATTCTTACCATTCTTCTCCAAATATATCATATGCCTCATAATTATCACTGGAAGAGGTATTTTCAGTCGACAAATATTCACACAACTCAGGAAATCTAAACATACAAAAATTAATACAATTTTATTATAAAGATAATACAAAACAGAACCAAATATTTCAGAAATCAATGAACGAAAGAGATCAAGAATACAGAAATTTAACAATGACTGATACCAGAATTATATTACACTTACTTGTCAAGATATTGGCTAATTGCTTCCACAGATTTCTTAGAATATAACCAGCCATCCTCTGTCTTTTTGGTATAACCAGGGACTTCCATTCCCCGTTTAGAAAATTTAAGATTGAGACCAATATTAGATTTGCCATTACTCGGACTATCTGGACTACCACGTTGTAAAAATATTGTACCAGTTATACGAGACAAAAAGTGGGTTTGCACACCAAGTTTCTGAGCAGCTACATACCCTGGCATATAGTTAGTTGTGCCCTAGAGTGTAACAAAATGATAAAATCAAAATAACGAAGAAAAAATTTGTCTTAATCAAAAATCATTTAAATACACCTGCATGATGAATATTTTTGATGTAAGTTATTGGAAATTTTAGATACATGTAGTCCTAATCAATTCCAGCTAAAATTCATCTCAGGTACATGTACATCATCATACATCAGTGTACTAAGATGTGTGATTTGTGATGTCACTTTTCATTAAAAAAAATTCAGATTACAATCATAAGATGAAAAGACAGAAAAAGAAACAAATATAATGTGTGATTTCTTACCTTACATTGCTGTAAAACTTTTTCAATATCAGGCTGTATAAGAACTGTAAAATTAACTCTAACTCTTCCTTCACTACTGTCTACTTCTAGTACCTATTAAGAAAATAGACAAGAATTGTTAAAAGGACCAACTTGAATTGAAATGAAATGAAAGGAAATATCCACCTTATTTGTAATCAAGATGGTGACCAACTTTGTAGAAAAGTACAAAGCACCCCTGATTTTTTTTTATTCAACACTATGTTTTATTAAGAAAAACTTATGTCATATACATACAATTTGTAATAATAAAACACAAAGAATTACCTCTCCTTTGCAACCATAATGAGGTGATCCCAACATAAATACAGCTGAATCAGCAGGAAATAAATCTTCCATGGACATATATTCACAAAACGTTGGGTCATGGACGGTAATATTCTGAAATAGAACACATAACTTATTTATTGTGTATGAATAAGATTAATCGCATTTTGAAGGGCTCTTAACTATGTTTTAAATGCGTTAAAATGATTGGGATGAGAGAAAACAATCTATACCTGCACTGTGGCTTGTAAAACAAATGGTACTGGCTGGACTGAGAACTGCTTTTCTAGGGTTATTCTTCCCTGAGAACCATAGGCGTATTTTCGACCTGTCATAGGACAACCATACACCAAAAAGGATGTAATACCAATATTAACCCCTTGTCGATCATGGTACCTAAAAATACAAAATAATATGTACATGATGTTAAATGTCTTCTTAACATAACTACTAGAGCTATCATTCCACTTCTAAAATATCAGAATACAATTTCCATCATAGAAATCTGTTACATTTTATTCCCCTTACCTTTCTTTGATATTATCAATTGTTTTATAAAAGATTTGAGCATCATCATTACTTAAATCTGACACATTCTTTTCCATCCTGCTTGATTTACTTTTCTTTGATTTACTGCTTCCATCTTCCACAAGCTCATGTCTGGAAAATAAATGTCATAAGCCATTCGGTCATTAGCTGCTTTATGTTGTTATTATGAATGTGTATTTCCTTTTCTTATTTTTCGCCACTTTCCAATATAGCATTGATATTGACCCTGTAAACATGGTAATCATGAGAGGTCTCAAACAAGGCAATATAGTAATGGCAGACAATTAAAGAAAATGCATCATGCTTTAACCTAAGACCAATATTTAGAAGTGTATTTTTGAGTGAATTAGGTATCTTCTTTGCCTAATATACTGCATTAATATGATACATACATGTGATAGATGTATTCTTAAAATATTATAATAATTCAACTGCAGTGTTTTCAAAGCACACAGAATAAATAAATTTTGTGAAAGAATTACAAATGTCCTTGAAAAACTCACTTCACAGCTCCATCACTAACAGCAACAATTTTAGCCTCAAATAAATGTGGCCAGCCAACAAATGTAGTTTTTCCTAACAAATCCTTAACAACCAAATCTATATCCTGTAAAAGATTTCAACATATTGGAAGGTCTCAATCATAACTCATAGAGAATAAAAATACCCCAAAACTATTAATATCAATATTCAAGTTGTCTTAAAAGATTGCATGTGGATTCCAACTGCAGGTAAAGACTTTCAGAATTATAAGTAGAGAAGTAAATTAGGAAAATATCACTTACTGTTTGTTGAGACGGTGCAATATCTAGAATCATATTTTGACCACGGCTATTCATCTGGAATACTTTCACACCTTCACTACTCAATCTAGCCTAATTATAATAAGATTATATTTATAGAATGCAAAAGCAGCTTTTGACAAAGTCATTTTCATCCACAATAGGATCAAAACCCATCATATTTTGTTTAGGCTCATCAAACTTTTTTTTGAGTACCTATACAAATTCACCCAAAATATTCAGGAGCTAATGATGATTTTTTGACAGGGTCTTACTAACCAACATAAAACAACCGTCTACACTTTGATACAAATCTTGGGAATTAGAACAAAGAATCTCTAATGAGATAGAGAATTCCAAAAAAGATTTTGATTGGACAATATTCAGCTAGGGATAAGGTTTGGACACAATGATGCTATTGATGCTACAAACGATTAATTATAGCACTTACTGTATGAGGTATATGATATAGGGTAGGGAAACCTGGAAAATAAACATCTAATCTAACTCCTTCCATTAAACCTTTTTTTAATCTGTTAGCATCCACAACAAACTCATCTATAGGTATTTCTGTTAATCTATTCAAATAACACATTCTTATTTCAGTGAAAGATCAATATTTGAAAATGTGTGACTTAATTTGCTTGTTCCTAAATTGATGACTTTGTGATAACCAGACATAAGAGCATAACTCATTATCTCCATTTCCAAATTTGTATTTACCTTAAATTAGTAAACCAATGAATTTTCTGTTGACATAGAGATTGTAAGCCAAAAGACTGTTAAATCATTAACTCTCAAGAAATTATTTCAAAAATACAAATAATACAAATGGAGTTTTATGTTCTACTATTCTGCACAGACTTACGAAGACAGTTTTAAGGGAGGATAATAATTCTTAAGCACCTAATCCAATAAAGATCACCAACACTGTTGCATACTACAGTAAGTAAAACCATAACTTCCTTATGGATTATACACAAAAAGGTTTCCAATTTTTTAATCAAGTAAATACAGACAAAGTGGTTGCCTAGTAAGATACGCCCACTTAAAAATATATTTTCTGTTTGAACACAGGCAGAAACTCCAACATTATTTAGGTCTAATCCAAGTTCTCATCAATATAAATGTTCACACCAAATTTGATTCAAATCAGATGAAACCTAGTCTCTATTGTATTTACTAGCTAATTTTCATGAGTTTGGACTAAGTCAAGGGGTTATTACTCAAATATAGTTCATCAAAAAATAGTAAATATTGAACTTGTTCAAGATCTCAGCAATAAAAATAATCAAATTTCATTCAAATCAGATGAAAAGTCAAGGGCAATAACTCAAAAAGCGTTAACCAAAAAAACGTCACTATCAAACTTTTTAAAAATCTCATCAATATAAATGATGATACAAAATTTCATTCAAATCCAATGAAAAATGTAGTCTCTATAGGGTTTACAAGACAATTTTAACACGTTTTGACTAAGTCAAGGGCAATAACTCAAAAATTGTTTATCGAAAAATGGCCAATTTCGAACTTGTCTGAGATCTCATCAATATAAATGATCACAGCAAGTTTCATTCAAATCCAATAAAAACTGTAGTCTCTAACGCGTTCACAAGCCAATTTTGACGCGTTTTGACTAAGTCAAGTGCAATAACTCAAAAACCGTTCATCGAAAAAGTGCCAATTTCGAACTTGTCCAAGATCTCATCAATATAAATGATCACAGCAAGTTTCATTCATATCCGACAAAAACTGTAGCCTCTATTGCGTTCACAAGCAATTGTGGACGGACGGACAGACAAACAGACAGACAGACGGACGTACGGACGGACGGACGGACGGGGTGACGACAATATACGACCACATTATAATGTGGGTGTATAATAATAAGCAAATGCAAATGAACAGGCAGAAAGAACATGTATACATACTTGGTATGATTAGCACCAATATCAGGAAAAACACCCGGTATCGGAGACCTATAAACACCTTGTGATGCAGGACTGTATACAGATAACAAACAGGGACCATGTCTATTTCTACTAGCCTCTTCTGGTGATAAATATTTATACTGAGCTGACATAGCATCTAATAACCTTTTCTAAAATAAACACATTATACATTGGTTATATAATATGTTAACAACAAAAAGAATTTGACCTTCTTGCTGCTGCTGCAATTGAATCCATTAACCCTGTTCATTTTACAAATTCTTTTGATTATAATGGTTGAGTGAAAAAAATATGTTGTAAGAATGTGTGAATACAAAATATGAATAAATGGATTCTAATTGGTGTAAATGTCTAATATCCAAAATCCAGACTTAATTTACCTCATCTATAAAAGGAATTAACACCACAGCCTCCCAATCTTGTTGTTTACCATTTAAATCAGTTTTAAAATCTACAGGATAATAATCTATAACAGGTGAACTATCATTTATCATTAATGTTTGTAACGGACGGGGCAATAAATCTTTACTAGCTGCTGGTAACACTGCCATTAATTGTTGAAATGGAAGAAAAGGTTTCCCATAATCAAATTCTATTTTCATATCACTAAAGTCTTTCACATCACTTATAAACGGAGCATAATGATGAGGATAATACCTAAAATAGAAAGGTTATATCATATCTATTAACTTATTTAGTTGTGTATGTTAGAAGTGCTGGTACATCAATGAATCAATACTTTAACAATACCTGGTATTTCTAAGTTTAACTAAATATTATTTCCAATGGCAAAGCAGTCATTTAAAGTTTTTTTTTAGTAAACTGTTAGGATCAAATGAGGAATGCATTAAATTCATCTGATCTTTGATAACATTTCTTATTTCTTTTCAAACATTTAACACAAAACTTACCAACTCCATGAAGGTACACCTTCAAAATAGTATAATAATATCCATTGTATGGCTGTCACATAACCTTTAGCTTGACTTTCTAACACATCACTAAAATTGATAAACCGACATTTTAAATGTTTAAGATATTGATCCCAGCTACAAATCAATAAGTCAGACGGTTGATTTTAAGGGCCTTTGGTCATAAAATTATTTACTTTAGTAACTAATGAAACTCAATTTCAGCTTGCCGTAATACTTAGAAATCAGAATATATGGGTGTGGTTTGGATATGATTCATCACAGTCTAAAATGACAAGGTATCATATCAGTTCCATCAGTCAGCGGCAATCAGTTGAAATGATAATACAGTCCTGAAAGTTGACATTGATGTCACCTAATAGCAGTTGCAAGTGCAGAAAAAAGCTCTCAACTCTCTCCCTTTAAAACTAAATCAAACGTACGCAGTGACATTTTCATATTCCAATTTATCCATATAATAATTTCTTTTATGTTGTCTAAATTCAGCATGAAACATATCATCTTCATCATCTTCATCTTCATCATCATCTTTATCTACCGAAGGATCAGAGCCTTAAAATATAAATAAAAATTGAATTTGCATGGTACATCTGAATTTTAAACAATTCTACATTGTCCTTTTATCATATTTAATACCTGTATGTATATAATAAACAGGATGTTAGGTTTGTCTATAATATACTAAAGCAAACTGCCACTTTGACATACAATGACAATAAAAATAAATTATTTTTTTTATCTTAAAGTAGAGAGATTCTAATCTTACTACTAGTATCATCAGAAGGTTCATTATCTTCATACGAGCTAAATGCTGCAAATGGACTTAAATCTGATGGCTTCTGAAACATAAATGTTACATGTACCTGCTATAAAATAGTCCTGATATTCATAATGTTTATTTATTATGTAGTTTATTTACAACATTTATTATGTTATGTATAAAAGTATTATTTAATAACATTTATTATGTAGTTTATTATAACATTTAATTAAGTTGCCTATTATCATTTTTTATAACATTTAAAAATCACAATTACCTTTTTTGTTGGAGATAATTGTTTTTTGATTTCAGCAGCTTTACCAGCTGCTTCATTGATATGTTTATTGCCAACTTTACTCTCCATCCATTTAATATCTGTATACTGATCATTGAATGAATCTATATCAAACTAATTAAATAAAAAAATCAAAGAATATAAAAGGCTTTACAAACATTCATCTGTATATCCCAGTAATTATTTACTAAAACAACATTTGAATACTTTCCATGAGAAAACAGCTTTATGAAAATAACAGTTCTCTAATAAATCAGACATATTTGACCTACGAATATTTTTTGGGGGAAAAAGAAAAAAAAAAGTAGAAAATAACTTTTAGGCATGTCCATGTTTTGCTAAACTAAAATTAAAGTATATGCCATACTACCAGCAAAATTTGAAATCTCATTTCGATGTGTCAAGGAAGACATACCTTTGCCAGATTTGTAATATATGTCTCAAATCTTTTTAAATTTAGATGTCCACCTTCATTCAAATAACCTGTAAATATATTTACATTATGTTCAGAATTTACAAAATACCAAAACATCAGAAAAAGGTTTTTGATTTCTGTGACAAGTGACACAAGAAAAATAGCAAGCACAAAAGGATCCCAGATTGTTGTGACAAAAGGAAAATAGCAAACACAGAAGGGTTCCTGATTGCTGTGACAAAAGGAAAGTAGAAAGCACATAAGGGTTCCTGATTGCTGTGACAAAAGGAAAGTAGCAAGCACATAAGGGTTCCTGATTGCTGTGACAAAAGGAAAGTAGCAAGCACATAAGGGTTCCTGATTGCTGTGACAAAAGGAAAGTAGCAAGCACATAAGGGTTCCTGATTGCTGTGACAAAAGGAAAGTAGCAAGCACATAAGGGTTCCTGGTTGCTGTGACAAAAGGAAAGTAGCAAGCACATAAGGGTTCCTGGTTGCTGTGACAAAAGGAAAGTTGCATGCACATAAGGGTTCATGCTTGCTGTGACAAGTGACAAAGGCAAGCACAGAATAGCTTGCATAAAATTTATTGACAATAGGTCAAGTGGGTGTGTGGAAAAATCATTTCACTTTAGGCATTATATATTAAAGACCTACCATCTAATGTAGGTAAAACTTCAATATATGTTTTCCATAACATTGGTAAAGCATCATTTTTAATATGTAGATATGGTAAATGAGGAATAAAATCATTTCCAACTAAAAATCCCATTAATATCCAATCATCAATTATATTTTCTAAATCATATGGAAATGGAAGAATTGTCTGCAAAAAAATGTTATAAATGGTTAACATCCAAATAATACAATGGCAAGCAATTGATAAAGTGATAACTTTACCAACTAAGACAAAAAGGAATCTGCATTTAAGGGGGTTGGCAACCTTATCGTTCGAGGTGTATTTCAATCAAGAAACGTATTAAGTTTATATCCATTCTATTTGGCATTAAAAAAAACTCATCTAGTAAAAATTTTAGCTCAATCGCTTCAGTAGTTTGTCAGATATTGGTCTGTGAAGATAATCTATTTATAGAACACAATCGGGTAATCCTCTATGTAGACGTACAAATTACGTTGTCAGTTGACATTTTTGAGTACTACATCATCAGCTAAATAAACCTTTTCTACGTTTGTCCAATGACATTGCATTTGTCAATCAGATTTGTATTGAGGGATTCCAGAAGTCACGTGATGTCCCATAAATCCTTACGTCACATGTAAACAGAGAAATTTTATGATTGGTGGGTAGGGGTGTTTTGACATGTGCTAATCCATTGTTTTAGCACTCCATTATGTGGTTATCGGTGCATATCGATGCCTAAAAGGTGCTTAAAGATTTCTACAGCATGAAAGACAATTTTTTAACAACATGATCGTTAATTACGTAAGGTTTACATGTTTTTGCAAAATGTTGAAAAAAACTGCCATTTTTCCAAAAGCATATCTCACCTACTTATCCGATTTTTACAAACTTTTGGTTTCAGCTAAAGCTTACGATGTCCTCTATAACTTTACGTTGGCTTTTTTTTATATAAAATGAATAGTTTTTTAAAAATTCAATTTTTCGTAAATGCACACGCAAAATTTTGATTTCTATCAATATCTTCAAAACAAAACAAAATTTTCCAAAAAGCCAACGAAATTTTGTATAGATACATGAAGACTTGTGTCTTTCAAACTTCTATATTAAATAGTCTAGTAGATGTGCTAATTTTAAGGGAATAATTGACGATTTTTTCGTTCATCTTTCATACCCTATTTCTCTAAGTTGAGATGTCATAAAGAAATAAATTTTATATTTTTGGATAGCTGAAAGTCCCCTTTTTCCATTGATATTTAAATATTTCAGATAGGTGTAAAAGAAGTGATTGAAATCGTCTATTTTGTGTACATAGGTTTAGGGTTGTCAACCCACTTAAAAGCACTTTTTAAATAAAATACATACATAACAAAAAAGCAGTTGAAGCTAAATGGGCTATATCATAATACAAGGAAAAAAATAAATAATAAAATCAAACTTAATTGATAAAAGTCAAACCTTTAGAGCAGCAAATTCATAGTCTAAATACTCTCTTAATAATGACAACTGTAAAAGATGAAATGTTGTTTCTTCTGGTGTTGCTGGCCTAAAAGTAAGATAACTTTAGCTGTAATACTCCTTTTGGATACTTAAATAAATTAGTTCACTTTTATAGAATATAAATTGTTTCCACATTACATACATGTACATTCTATATATACAAAATAGCCTTAAAGAATTTCAATACAGGACGCTTTTACGATTTAACTTACCTCTTATTTTTCTCCTTTTTACCTCCAAATCTAACTTCTTCTCGTAGTAATGCGAAATGGGGCTCATGTGATGTTAAACCTAACATTATCTACAACATAAAAATACTTGTGTCTGCATATATACTTTTGTCTGTGAAGAGTAGACAATGGTGACAGCAATAATATATAATTATTAACTGGGCATAATTCCAAACTTCAATAATGCACCATAAAAGAGTGGTATTTCTAAATCGCTCTTCAATTAATGTATTGAGCACTATTTCAACTGTGAAATTACTTTGTTATTGTTTATTATACATCAAAAAGGAATGCACAAGTCATTCTGATAAATCATAAAAAACACTAACTAAATCTGCATCCAGTCCATACAGACAATGTCTGGTATTTGCATCATAATCAGGACCAGATTTTTCATATCTGATGAAATCCATAACTTTATGTTCTCCCTCTCCTGGGGTCTTAAAAGAGAAATAAATATTTGTTTAAGACAGAAAGTAAACAAATATCCTTATTCACAAAGTTTGATGTAATACTACAATGTGTCAAGCATTGAGCATCCACATTAGGACTTCTTAGGACATGGTCTACAGTTGAACTAGACAATCATTTTCCAACATTTCTCTGTGATATCACAGGCATTCAGAAATACTAAAACTAACTTTTCAGATCAAATTCATAGAAAATTATGAGATAATTCATACCTCATGACCTGACAGATAAATTCTGGGACCCTGCCATAATGGATCATTTGACACTTTCTGTACCACAAAGTATTTCAAAGCTTCTTGTAAACGGACCATAAATGGTGTACCTATAAGTAACAAACTTTTCTTAAATAACTTCAAATAAAACATTAGCATTTCTACCATAAGGCAAAACACAGTCAAATGCATTGATGTGAATGTAAAAAATTCCATATCATAAAGTCATATTTATATATAAATTTTAATACTACAGGATTATTTCCACCCATAAGTGCTAGTTTAAACTCTTAGAAACAAAAGATCTTTCCAATATTTGGCTGACCTCGTGAGTAAAGACATGTTCTGCAACTGACATTTTCTCAACAATATTTATTTATGCTTTAATCCACTAAGATACTGCTAACCCAAATAGATATATGATATAATAAGATTCAACAGAAAAGGTACTATGGTAATGTTGAAATATTATATACCTGGTGTAATGCAGTTAGAGTCAAATCGTTTTTCTGTGGGTAACACCTCTCCTGCCATTTGTGCTCTTTTGATAAGCTCTTCAGCTTCTCTGGCAGACCTATAAGAAAATAAGACAATTAATAAATGAGATTATTTGAAAGCAACTATCAATGTCATAAATATCTAAATTTATATATGTTTTCATATTGGATGTCACCTTAAAAAAAAAACAATATATAAAAATATACAAGTACCTGAATCTTCTACCTCTCTGTTGGTTCATTTTAGCTCTTGGAGCCACACCATCAATAGCCATGAAAAATACTTTTTTTGGTTTAATCATTCTAAATATGAACTGGAACAGAGAGAAACTGGTTTGTATATTTTAAACAAATTATACATTGAAATACTGTATATATTTTTTTGCGGTCATGTACTTGATTGCTGGAAAATAGATCTGTCCATTTTTATATACATGTACTTATGTACTTTTAAACAAATTGTATGTTGAAATATTGTGTATTTCTTTGCGGTCATTTACTTTATATCCGGAACATAGATCTGTACATTTTATATACATGTACTTATGTACTTTTAAACAAATTGTATGTTGAGATATTGTGTATTTCATTGGGGTCATGAACTTGATATCTGGAATATAGATCTGTCCATTTAATACACATGTATTTGTGTTTTTTTTATGTAACTAATTGCTTCAAATTCAAACATTGTTGTGAAAAAAAAAAACTACACAATTCTATCAATAAAGATTTTGATTTTAAACTTTTCAAAAGCTTACTTCTATATAATGAAATATATCTTGAAATATTCTTTCTTCTGTGATACGAAAGTGTGGATTATCATCTTCTGGATGTGAACAAACATGAACAATTCCATTCATGTCAAGATACAGGTTATCAAATTCAGGAATCTATTTTTTATATAGAATTAACAAACAAACTGATTAGGCCTACAGGTACCAGTAATTCAAAACAATATGAGAAAAATAATGATTATTTGACATTATTAAGCCAACACAAATTGAGGACAAACAATTTCAAACAAATACAGGCCAAGACTGAAATGCAGATCTTTAAGTACTGGTAATTCATTTCTTCCAAGTCTAGTTTTACTTTTATTCCATTATGCTTGAAGAACAAGAGTAAGTTTTAAAACAGTCTTACACTACATAGGGCCTAACATTTAAAATTTGTTCTCATCTGAAGAATTTTACAAATTGTTAATGTAGAGCGCTGAGAAAGAATAAAACATTTTCTTATTCAAAGCCAAACCTAGTATTTGCGTGGCAAATAAAATTTGTCACGCTTTGTTTTCGTTCGGATTATTTTTTTTTTTTTTTTTTTTTTTTTTTTTTTTTTTTGGGAAGCTCGCTAGCCCAAACGGAAAAAGATAGACTATTTCTGTTTTCACCAGTGGTTTTTATATGGGCTGGAATCAAAAATGAATATCTAACATGAAATTTTCGCTAATCCGAAAGTGACTAATTGCATAATATGCAAATAAGATTTCAAGCTAGCTCGGGCCCTAATAGTCGCATCGGTCTGAAATTTACAGGATATAGATAGATAGGCAGCGCAATTAAAACTACATCATCAAAATTTTTTGATCACTTCCGGTTTGGGCGTGGGGACTTCCGGTTTTTTCGTCTCATGTCGGGCGACCCTGCTTCCGATGTAATTCAAGATTCTAAACAAAATCAGTATATTTTAGCTATACTAAATGATTTTAATCCCCTGATATGAAGAAAAATTAAATTGAATGTTGCGCATGCGCAGTTTTCAAAAATTGCACATTTTCATAAAAATTTAATAAGTCCGCCAATTATTAACCGATTTTTATGATTTTGGTGTTTATCGAAACCTTGATACTTTATCTAAAAAATGTTGGGAACAGAATTTTGATTTTCGAATTTGAATTTTTTTTATGCCCGTTCGAATTTTTCGAAAATTTAAAACTCTATATCTCGTGACCTTGACCTTAAATGACCTTGACATTTGAGATGTAGAATGTCATTGACCTCAGCTGTCTATAGATGTGCTGATATTGCATGACAAATATTAACTTCCGGTTTTATAGCCCACCGAAATCTGACTATTTTGCAATTTTGGATGGTTATGTTACACTTTCGGGCTCTAATGTTCGGATCGATCTGAAATTTACAGGATATAGATAGATACGCAACACAATTAAAAATATATCTTCAAAATTTTTTGATCACTTCCGGTTTGGGCGTGGGGACTTCCTTTTTTTTTTTATCTCATTTCAGGCGACCCTACATCCCGTGTAATTCAAGAATGTAAGCAAAAATAGTATATATTAGCTATACAAAATAATTTGCATCCCTCGAGAAGAAAAACATTCCAATTGCTAGTTGCGCATGCGCCATTTTTCCGAGAATGGCAAATTTTCTTTAAAATTTAATTAGTCCGTCATTTATTATCCGATTTGTATGATTTTGGTATCTATCAAAACCTTGCTCCCTTATCTAAAGGATGTTTGAAACAGAATTTTGATTTTCGAACTTACATTTATTTTATGCCCATTTGAATTTTTTTGAAAATTTAAAATTCTATATCTTGTGACCTTCACCTTCAATGACCTTGAAATTTTCCATATAGAATGGCCTTGACCTCAGCTGTCTATAGATATGACAATATTGAATGAAAAATATCAACTTCTGGGTCTTATAGCCAACCGAATTCTGACATTTTTGAAACTTTGAACGGCAATACCACATTTCCTTATGAACTCCAGACTTGAGATTTTCTGTTTTATAATAGCCTCAAAACTCTTCAATAAAGGATATATGCCAAAAGTGCAGAAGCATATTTTAAAAACTCCAGTACTAACATAAAATATATTCATCCCACATCAATGTGGTATACATCATTGGACTCCAAATTAAATTGTCTCTTAAATGATATGCGACATGGTCGTTTTACCATGAAAATTCAAGCATTAATTTTAGATAAATTAACAAAATAAATACCAATTTTGGGTTTTTTATTTCATAAAATCTGTTTCAAATTGATCAGTCAGGGTGTTAAAGCCTGTTATATAACATGTCAATAAAACTGGTGGTTTAAATTTTCACACCTACTTGTCAAATCACTGAGCTGGGAAACAAATTAATCTGATTATGTAATTTCTTACAACCAAATTTTTTTTTTTTTTTTTTTTTTGGCAAAATATTTCCATTCAAATTCAAAACATACATCAAGTTAAAGAAGTAGATTCGCTTGTCATTGATCAGTTCGAATTTTGTTCGTATCTTAAATAGAAATGATTTTATAAAACAAATGTCAAATACAGTCATGTGAAGAGTAGCAGACATAGAAGTCTTATAAAACACAGATGAACTATTGACCACATTAGTCACGGTTCAACGCACACAGGTGGCCAAAGAGTAAATTAATCTTATGATATAATCAGATAACCCTAATAAAATTTATTTATTTTTTTGTAAAATTTTTGCATACAAATTCAAAAAATATCTCTTTATAAAGCTGTGAATTAGCAAATTATCACATAGCTTGAATTTTCTCTCTATGTTAATTACAACCAAAGTTACAAAATAATGTTTAAATTTGAATATAGAGAGTTTAAATTTCATGACAAATTGACATCTTACTACCTACTTAAATTTTAGTTTGGAATTTATGTAAATATCCTACCGAAATCTTAGACATGTACAAAAATCTAATAAGGAACTGATAGTAGAAACTTATAGTAGAAAAAATTGCCTATATAGCGGAAAGTTTACGCTTACAATTGTAGGCTGAAAAGTACCGGAATTGAAAGCTAGCAGGTTAGAAGTTTCAAAATGTTCAAAATCCATGGGATAACGCACAGTTGCCACGCTCGGAGCTGTTCACAGTTCTAGTTATATAATTAGTTTTGAACTTCAGTTCATCCATTCTCATTTGGCCTAGCTCATAATCATACATGTATAGAATGATGGTGATGAGAACACCAACGGCAACAAAAAAAAAAAAAAAGTTTTTGTCATAAAGTACAGATTTATGATAAAAACCAAAAGCAAGCTGAGTCTGATTATAAAAGCTTTCTACTGTAGAAAGTAAAGGTACAAGGAGAAAGAACTGGTGATTATTACCATTTAAATGTGGACATGATGCCGTGCTGAATAAAATAAGGTATTATTTAAGATTACAGTTTATACTAGATCTACGGTACCTGAAATTCTTTCACAGTTTCACTCAAACATGGATAGCGTTCACTGATCCACCTGTAAAACTTAGGAACCCCCATTGTTGAGGCCTATTGCTGTTTTATCTGAAATCAAAACAAATAAATTTTGATAAATATTGTTGGATCTATCCAAAATTTCACAACATTTCAAAGCCTGGCTGTCTAGTGGGACGAGCTTGTTTCACATTGAAATATTGCCGACAAATTCTATTTAATATTGTTACCAATGTTGATAATTCAAGGAAATAATTGTTCAAATTCGTTGAATTCAAGAATATTTCATATTAGTTGTGGATAATAAAGTATTCAAATGTAACCGCAAGTTGTGATTTTTATAATAATCTAGGCCTAATTGTTAACACGGTTTTGGTTATACAAAGTCGACCATTTACCTCCTCGGAAGTTGTCAAGGTTATCCAGGCTTTCATTAGACAATGTGCGGTTCGTTTAAAATGGCATGGTAGAATGTGGTCAATTTATGGTCTATACTTATTGTTTAAATCCCAATCCTAAACGAAGAAGATTTTAAAAGGGAATAGGCCTAAACTGAATTCAATTTTCAGTGGGTAGCTTATTCCCTACAACAACTCACCTTTTTTATAACTCTATGGTTTAGAAGTTTAGTACTACTAGTCACTATAAATCGCCTATCCTTATGCCTATGCTGGTTCTGGGTTCTGCTGAGACTGCAGTGTATGCCTACTACTCTATCGTCCATGGCTTGGTCTAATCATAGAACTGAATACTGTCAGTATACAGTTCTATGGTCTAGTCGATTAACAGTAGGCTACTTGTAGTGTACTGAAAAACCATAAGCCTAGGAAACTTGCAATCTCTGAGCTTGATAGAATTAATTTTGGAGGTTGTCAACAGCTTTAAAACTTGCAAAAAAGAAGTTTCACATTTATGACATGCCATGCCAAAAGTAGCTTACTTATCTTTGTACTTTGTAGAGCTGTTTGTATTGATTCAACTCATTATTTTTTTTTTGTCAAGTTAGTTGATCAAACTACATTATTAGCTATAATTTGATATTAAGAAAAAAGGATGACCTTTCCACAAATAGGGAACGTTAATCGATGAAGTTGCCAACAGTTCAGTCATAAATTAGATTAAGTTGGGGCAGGGTAATTTAATTGAATATCTGAATTTCTTAATCTTGCTTGGTTCACATGAATTTCATGTTTATGGAGACTTTTGATAAGGTTATACCCTTTATCTTATAAATTAGTGAAATTTTCAAAATTTGATCACCTCTTGGTATTAATTTCCCCTAATAGAAGTTATGAGAACTTGTTGATTTAATTAAGGTGTTGTTTGTGACAATCTCTCATAGAAGTGTAATTGTTTATTACAGTATTTTGATTTCTGAAAGAAGTAGAGGAAATGTTTGAAAACAGTGTTAATTATTATGCAGGTGTATACACAGACTCATAGATAATTTTGCTATATTTAAAGATGGTTTGATGCTCAAAACTTCTCAGAAAGGAGGTAAATATATTTTAAACTTTTCAGTTCCCCGTTAAGCATATTGGACTATTTTGACTATGGTTCTTTGCTTTTAGCAGTTATGTATGTATTTGCATACAAGTTACAAGTGCATATTTTAATATTTTGTGATGAACCACATTATTTTATTCAAATGTACAAAGTATTACAGACTTGAAGGCAATACTGTATGTATGCTATGATTACAATCACATTGTTTTATTTTTTCATTAATTCTATTAACTCTTATCTTATATTTATTTATATTTATGCACCTAAAATATTGCGTCAAACATGTAAATTGTGACACAAGAGAGTTTACTGCCATTAAATACATATATGCCACTGATTGTCTGAATTCTGTAAATCATATAGGCCTAATCTTCAAACTGTACAAGATATTGATATCCTCTATGTTAATACAGTTTTGCAAATGAAATGTGTAACTTCGATCAAATGAACTGCTGAATGACATAAAGCCCTGGTTTTGCATATTAAATATACAATTTTCATTTAGATTGTGTTATGATGGAGGACACACCATGGGATATAGATCCTGATTCCTTAAATGAAGAAGAATATGAACTTCTTGAAAAGTATTTACAAGGAGAATACAGTCCTGAGTTAGCTGAATTATTGGAATCTTATCAAGGAGAGAATCAAATGGATTATGAACGAATACCTTTTCTGAATCTTTATACTGAATGTATAATTCCAACAGCAACACAGGCTTACGCTCATGTTCTACCACTTTTCATATTATGCTTATTTTTTAAATTCCTATGCTCTGTTTCTACATTAGGTGAGTTTACAATTTTCTTTCAGAATTTTATTTAAATGTTTTAGTTCTTAGGTTCGAATTTCTAATAGGTTGGTGGTAAAATTCGTTTGCTAATTTATTTTTATATACAATATTTTTATACGACCACATTATAATGTGATCGTATATTGGCATCACCCCTGATGGTCCATCTGTCAACAATTGAATTTGAATGAAACTTGCTGTGATCATTTATATTGATGAGATCTCAAACAAGTTTGAAATTGGTAATTTTTCGATGAACTGTTTTTAAGTTATTTCACTTGACTTGTCAAAATTGGCTTGTGAACACGATAGAGAGTACAGTTTTCATGGGATTTGAATGAAACTTGCTGTGATCATTTATATTGATGAGATCTCGGACAGTTCCAAATTGGCGATTTTCGATGAACGGATTTTGAGTTATTGCACTTCGATGATCTTTAAAGTATACATTTTTAATTATTTGAAGTTTCTTTTCTATTGCAGTGAATAGAGAAAATGTTGCACCTATGAAGTTCCTAAATTTATCTAGTTCTTTATGTGGCATAATTATTTTATGGAGATTTTTTGATAGTGGAATTATTTATCTATTAGTTTGTTGCACTGCTACTTACATCATAATCAAAATAACATCATCATATTATCAAGAATTTGTTGGTATTTTTGTGTCTATATTTATCGTTACCTATATACTTATGTGGTAAGTATTTATCTCATAAAAGCATTGCAACAACAAGGGAATATTTAGAGCCAATGAGGGAGGGGGCAACTCTATTTTGAAACAGAATTTACTTCTATCAATAGTTTGATAATACTAAACAATAAACAGATAAAACGGATTACTATGTGAAATTGAGTCAAGATGTTGAGCTACATCAGAATATTGATTGAGTCATCAGCAACCTGGATGAAAAACGAGTCACAATCAAACAATCAGAGGACACATTACACATTAAACTCATTCATTTTAATGTAATGTAGTATAGATGTAGAAATTTCCTTAGCTGTAAAATCACATTTTGTTTAAAATGCTTATCACATACAAAATAGCTATGAACGATATTTTTTTTTTTTTAGTGAATTATTTCTGGTTGATAGTAAAGTATGGCATAGTATGAGAGGTGAGCTTTTGTAATTTTACAATATATAAGATCTAGAACTATAGAACTCATGTGTTTTGTGATACTAATGCATAATGTATGATAACAATATTTTGTGAAATTTAATTTTAAGATAATATGCTATGTATATGCTAATACAAAAAAAAATAGCAATACATAAAAGAAATCATGTCTTTAGCCTGAGATATACTGATCTGTCTGATCCCTGTTTTTCATTCTCTGTTTTTTTATTTTATTTAAAGGTGCACAGATGATACTGTCTATGAAATTGATATCTATAAGCTTTGATATTTCGTCTAATCAGATATATTTACCTGGTTTACTGGAGTTTTTTGGATATTGTTTACATGTTGGTTCTGTTATATTTGGTCCGTGGTTTAGTTTTAAAGATTATATAACTGTTATACACCAACCCCTGCCTTTGGTAAGCATTGATGTAGGATTACATTTGTTTGAGGTGATGGGTATTTGTAGAAGCTTACTAGTATTGACTTGGTTCCATGTAGTCAATGATAAATACAATCCATTACTTTGTGCATAATTTGTAGTAGATGCTTTAATGAATGAATATTTGAAAAATGCTAAGCAATTTTGCCAGAAACATACACTTACACTTTGTTCCATTCAATCTTGATGTATACTACTTATTTGAAATAGGAGATATATATTTTGTCATCTGTGTAATAAACTAAGCATATTTCTTTAATTTAATTCAATAAATATTTCCTTCATATAATGAAAATGCCAGTCAAGTTTATTAATAGTTTTTACAACTTATGAACTTATATGACTATCATAATTCCAATTTAATTATTTGTGATATTCTCAGTTGATTGTAATGTTTCTGAATATTTTGCAGAGTTTTCGATGGATATTTAAAGTATTTTTTAGTTGTATGTTAGCTGTTATGTGTTTGATATTTTCTACATGTCTATCATCATGGATTATTATACAAGGTTCTTACATGTAAGTGAAAACTACTTGTAATTTTTATAACCAAAAAGAAATTTCCAGTCAATAATGCATGGACAGACAAATGTTTTTGATTATTGTGGACGAAATGAAGAATACTAAGAAAGCCACAGAACAGAAAGTTGTTCATTTTTAGATTCTTAATAGACTCACCTTATTTTTAAACACAAATCACATATTCCAAAAGTAACAGATTATACTTTTTATACGCCTACATGAAAATGTGGACATATATTGCCATCACCCCTGTCGGTCCATTTGTCCGTCTGTCCGTCCGTCAACAATTACTTGTGTACGCGATACAGGCCAGAGTTTTTATCCGATTTGAATGAAACTTGGTATGTGTATTCGTCTTGATAATATCTCGGACAAGTTCGAAAATGGCACGATTCCAGATGTCGGTTTATGAGTTTGGGCCCATGATTAAATGAAAAAACGTTAATTTTTACTTGTGTACGCAATAGAAGCTGTAGTTTTCATCCGATTTTAATGAAACTTGGCATGTGTATTCATCTTAATAATATCTCAGACAAGTTCGAAAATGGCACGATTCCAGATGTCGGTTTATGAGCTATTGCCCTGGATTAAATGAAAAAACATGGAATATTCTGTTTGCTGAAGTGGGCATATGTTACCTTGCCTGGCAAGCTATCTTTTTTGTTATTCCAGATGGATATTAGCTTATCGTGATGCCCAGTCTTTCAGATTTAGTCATTATTTTGTATGTTTTTTATCAGAAGCTTCCCATGTCTTATCTGGTTTTGGTTCTACTAAGTTAATTGATGAAACACAATGGTATGTAAAATGTTTGCATTGTAAAATATTGCTGCATTTAAAATAAATATTGTCAAGAGACGAGGTAGATATTATTGATAATCTGTTTCTTTTATAATTACCAGGAATTATCATGTTGTTAAACCACATAGAATAGAATTACCACATTCATTAGTGGAGGTTGTCACAAACTGGAATTTACCTATGCATTTTTGGCTGAAAACTTGTAAGTTTCTTTGACATCTTTTAATGTGGTCTATAAGTGTAACTGTTTACCATAGACAGTACACAGTATGAATGTCACTAAGGATAAAACTTTCAATGAAACTACATTTTTGCTTGCTTAATATCCTCACCCATAATTTGTTCTATATTTTCAAGCAATTAACTAAGGGTGATCTCAGCCAATTCTGGTGTTAATATACTATGTTTATTGATTTTGTGTATGATCTTTTTCTGTAGATGTTTTTAAAACAGCCAGACCATTAGGAAATTTTACAGCTGTATTGTTAACATATGGTGCTAGTTCTTTGCTTCATGTAAGTCATTTTTCAGATGTATTTAATATATGCACAGCAGAAATATTATCATTATCTATTTGTATGGTAATACTGTCACTTATGGAAACCTGTGCAGATTACCTCAAATGTTTCTTGTACATGTACTATCCAAATGGTATTTTATATTTTCAGGGGTTGAACTTTCAACTAGCTTCTGTACTTTTATCATTAGGCTTCTATTCTTATATTGAGTTTGGTGAGTAAAATATTTTCTACTGTTCTTTCCCTTTTGTTGTTGAATCAACTCTCATTGGATATTATTTAATAATAGTCAACAATACTTAACAGACAAAAGTACTAATATTCTGGGAATTGTTTTGCATTGATGAAAATTTTGTAAGCTTACATTTGATATTAATACACTTTTGTAAAGACAAATCTCAAAAAAATTATCATCCATGATCATATTTAATCATCAAAAAGTATATAAAAAAATGTCTTCTGTTCATAGTCCAACTAACATAAGAATAATCAGTAATATTTGATCAACTGAAGAATTAACAAGTATTTTCATAATTTTAACTTCTAAATACTGATAAGATAATATCCCATGAAGAATTTTATCCTGTATAAATTGTGTTTGTAATGGTATTGTCTTACAATATATCTATTCTCTATTTCAGGCTTGCGTCAGAAATTAGCATCAAGTTTTGATGCCTGTATATTAGCTAAAAGGTGTAAAGAAAAATGTGATCATAAGTACAAAAATGTATGTGATATATTTCATAATCAAATGTAGAAAAAAAATGCTTATTCTGATACAAATCACAGATTTGTAAATCAGAATATCATATGAATAAATTTTAGAATAATTGAATTTATTTATATCTGTACATAAACCGTGTATCCCTTTTTTTTCAGAGGAATCCTTTTGTAATCTGGACCAACATGATTTTTATGTTCTTGTCTGTATTCCATTTGGCCTATCTTGGTTTGATGTTTGATAATAGTTCAGAAGAAGAAACAGTATGTAATCTATTTTTTGATAAAAAAAGGGGTTTTATAAAATTATATGGGCATTAGGGTCACTGTAACTATCTATTTGCACCATTTAAATTTTCAGTCAGAAGTCTCTGGTTCTTTCAATGCACTTAAAAAAAGGTTCAGATGACAAAACTATCCCTAATGACACAGATTAAAACAGATTTGTGATAGTGAAGTCCCCAAATGGTTATTTTAGTGGAATTAGAGGAGCCCAAACCTCTGACTTTAAATTGGAATGCTGCAAATCGATGCAGTCAGTGTTCTGAACTTAGAAAACCTTTCTACAATCCCTTTAAGCTCTCTATATTTATGCGAGCTAAGTGTTATATTTTATACAACAATCGAGCATACTTTTCACTATTGTGTAAGCTGTAATAAAGAACAAGGACATAATGCAAAAAATTTTTAAAAAATTTCAGAAATCTGTTTGAAGGCAATCTATCTGTATATTCTAAATAATTAACGTTGCAAATTATCTTTTTCAGGGTTACACAATGTCTCATACTTTAAATAAATGGTCAGAGTTGAGTTATGCAAGTCACTGGGTGGCTTTTGGAACTTTTCTGTTCAATATTGTTATTTGATTTTTGATTTATTGATCCGAAGTAAATAATAGAATGTTTGTGAAGTAATTTTTAAACTTAATTTCTGTTCGTCAAATTTGTACACCTCATTATGAAATGAACTTAAGGTTCAATTTGGGGGCTTTTCACCCTACAATATTGCTAGAAATTCATACCTAAGTTTAAAACAAATTTACATGATTTCCCAACTATTATTCAGAATTCAAAAAATAGTAAATTATATACAATTAAGGAATTTTGAATATTGCATTATAACATCATTATTATGCAAAAAATATTAAATATAAATTTATGTCCTATGCTTACTGTAGTTTTTTAAGAAAATGTAAAAAAATGAATAAAGATATTTTTACTTTGCATTTAACATTTTTTTTTGCTATTATTGTACAGTTAGGCTACATCTTCTGTCATTTTACTTTTGATGAAATATTCTGTTTACTACTGTGGATTGGAATACAAATTTTGAAATAGTAACAATTTATTCTGATTGATTTAATATTAAAGGTATTCTCACTACCAAGAAATTTTAACCTAATATTTGGTTGAAAATTGTGGGTTCTAAATACAAATTTGAAAATGATGCCAAGTGACTCAACAAAAATAATAAAAAAAATTTAAACTAACATTCCTGTTCAACCTAATTTTAGAGTAGGCCTCAGGGTAGTCCTATTTGACCACTATTGCATGAAGGCTCTTTGAGAAAAAAACATAGGAGGCATGGACAGTTAATATCTGAGTTTTATTATTCAATGTTACTTTACAAAACCATTATTGCCCCTGAAGTATGCAGACATCCATCTGCCCAGAGTTTTGACAGGATTTTTTTACATTGGCCTTCACCATACTCTATGGCCTACACTGACAATGAAATTGCAATAATGTGAGAATTTGTCCATTTTGACTCTGACTTTAGAACTTTAAAGCGATTGGCTCAATCTAAGGCCTTTTTCAATTTCACATAAGGATATAACACACATAATAATTATTGGTACTGACTACTGTAAATTTGCATCTTTTCTTTATTAGTCATATCATGTATTACAGGTCCATGAAGTTTTTTTTTCAGTCAAGTCATGCTCATACATATAACAAAATTTATATATCTACTACATGTTTACTGCTTTGGCTAATTTTCCCAAGAATTACAATAAATTTCTTTGCTTGAAAAATAACGTCATCGTGACAATTAATTAGTCAAAATTACTTCGTTTCTTATTACATGATACAATTAAAGATTCTACAGTTTTAACAAATATGGCGGGAGTTGATCGTACGAGATCTTTAAAAGACATTTTATTAGAAAGTTTATCTGCAATTTTGTCGCCTGACCACAACACACGAACTGAAGGCGAAAATCAGATCAAAGCCTTAGAAGTTACTGAAGGTAATTGAATGTTAATCGAAAAATTTTCCAAACAATTACAGCAAAATATAATGAGCCAGTCTAATGAGCCTCATTCATTCTCGTCATCTCGGTTTTCTTGACTTTGACAGTGTAGTCTTAACAGTTCCACATATTCTAAATATATTCTTTCCCCACAAACTTTCTCAGTACCTGCATATTATTAGTAGCCAACCGGTACTAGATCTTACTACTTAGCATAGTACAAAAAATCGAATTCCCCTCATTTAAATAATTACTGAAAGTGACAGGCTTATTGCATAAACTTGTTTTGATGAAATGTAAGCCAATGCAAAAACTAGCTTACATTTCGATTGAAATTATACTATAGACCTATATGATTTATAAATTATAGGCTAAAGAGTAAAGTAAAAATCTTGGATCCTGATCTTCTTTATTAGGTTAAATAATAACTAACATCATTTTTTAAGAGTTTGGTGTTCATTTGGCTGAATTAACTGTTGATTCTGGAGGTCCATTAGCAATAAGACAGCTAGCTTCAGTTTTATTAAAGCAATATGTGGAGGCTCATTGGTCACGTCATTCTGACAAGTTCAGACCACCAGAAACAGGTTCCATGGTATGTATGCTTTTGATTTTTTATGCATGATAAGCTTTAATTGTTAATTGGTCTTTAATAACTTTAATTAAGTCTGATGGGCTGCGTAAACTTAACAAATTAGTCCTATATTAAAATTTGCTGATGAATCTTTTTGTTTTTTGTAATTTTTATATAGTATTTACCCCGTCGGTCCTTCCAACCATCGGTCCATACTTTCACTTACCTCATTCTCTTTCTACAGACTTCAATTCTTCAAGAATTCTATTGATCATTTGTATGTGTGTCAATATCATTATGAAGGTGTGCTTTATTGAATTGGTGATAATTTTCTAGAGATATCGCATAAAACTATGAAGTTGCGTTCTTTTTCTTTGTTTTGCTCATGCTCACAATTCAATGCTGTCAATATCATTACGAAGATGTGCATTATTGAATTTGTGATAATGCGATCATTTCCTTTAGAGATTTCATATAAAACTCTGATATTGTGTGTTTTTCACTCTGGGCTATAAAAGTTCTTCATGGGTTCTTTTTGAGCTTTTGTATGTGCATCAATGTCATTATGAAGTTGTACATAATCGAATTTGGTGATACTATAATATACCTTGAATGAACAAATTTCCTTTAAGTATAGAGTGAGTGAGCACAAGCTAAAAGCTAAACTCTGATATCAAGTTTTACAGTTCACATTTTGCTCACTATCATGCTGCGTATTTGTTTGCAGGACATGCCTCAAGCTTATTTTTAGATGATTATTTTTATTTTCTTTTATTACCAAAATTGGTTATTGGTAATGTTGAATGGATTAGAGTATCTTCTTGAAAACAATTAAGCTGGTCATGAAATTGATTATGCTGTCTGTATTTTGTAATATTTTTCAGGCTAAACAAAGAATTCGGGAACTACTACCCCCTGGTTTATGTGAATCTGTGAGTAAAGTGAGGACTAGTATAGCTTATGCAATATCAGCTATTGCTCACTGGGATTGGCCAGAAACATGGCCAGATTTATTTCAAATCATGATGCAAGCATTAGTCAGTGGGGATCCGAATGCTGTTCATGGAGCAATGAGAGTTTTGACAGGTATGCAATGACTTTTATTATGTCTGGCTAGAAATGGCAGTGTTTGTGTATAACATCTTGTAATTTTTATCAGCACTGTTACATAATATCTTCTTTATATATTGTGTATAATATTTAATTGTAGAATTTTCACAAGATATAACAGATACACAGATGTCTCATGTTGCTCCCATCATTTTACCAGAGTTGTATAAGATATTTCTTCAAGCTGAGGTATTTATCACATGTACATTGATATTTATGCTATATACTGTATTTGACAAAGGAATGGTTGTTGGGATATTTCCCCAAACATAGATAAATAGTTATGTAATTGGAGATGAAAATTGATATAACTTAATTTTATAGGTGTATGGTGTCAGAACAAGAGGAAGAGCTGTTCATATTTTCAACATTTGTGCTGGTATGATAGCCACTATGAATGAAGTTCAAAAGGTAACATTTTGGCATCTTATCTGTTTATCTATCTTATTAACAAGAATTGCATCAGGAAATATAACTAACTGGACTCAATTATATGGATAACAATTACCAGGTACTTTATTAAATAACTGCAATGATGAAGACGGAAGTACCTTTGTCAAAGCGTCGTAAGTTATTAAATAAAGTAATTGTAATCCATATAATTGTGTCCATTTACTTATTACACAGTTACTAAATGCCACTAAAGAAATTATCAGGAAATTTAACTGAAAAAAAATTAAATGTTCTTGTGATAAATTATTCATTTATTCAAGATTAGTGTTTTTGATTGTTTATTATAGGGTGTTGCAAAGCAGTTATTGTTCCCAGTTTTACCTCAGTTTACGGAAGCATTGGTTCAAGCATTACAGTTGCCTGACAGCCATACGTCAGACAGTGGTTTAAAGACAGAAATTGTCAAGGTGCTTTAATTTTCTTTATAAGTTACTTGACCTTGAAAATAACTATGTTTCTTTTTATCATTGCTGCATGTCAAATAATGCTCTAAGTCTGTGTTGTTTGAAAAAAATCCACCAGAAAAAAAACTGTCTTTCCAGAGGTAGTAAATTTCTGTTTAAAGACTTAAACATCTTGGTCACCTGGTCATCTTGGTTTGATAGTATAGTTTTTGTTGGTTAAAACTCTTTCAATTGGTCCAAAAACATACTAACAAGTAAACAAACCTATTTTAGGCAATAACAACATTAGTGAAATGCTTTCCAAAAACAATGAATCAATGGTTACATCAGATGTTACCCAGTGTTTGGTCTATATTTACACAGAGTGCTGAATAGTATCCTTTTCTAAGCCTATTCTAGACTGTATTTAACAAAAAACTAGAACTTTTCTATAAACTAGTAAAATAACAATCATTATGAGTAGATATACTATTTTGAAATACTGTAATTAAGTTAAGCTTTAAGGCCCAGAACACTAATTTGTAATACAGCAATATTAAGATAATTTTTTCTGCAAGATATTACTCTCTGGTATTAGTGGCTTTCAATTTGATTCAATGAATATCCTAGAATGCTCCTTAAGTTGGTAAATCAGTCTTAGAGTATTTAATAAATACCTCATAAATTTTTCGTAAATTATAGATCCACTCAAAACCCCAAACATTTAACTTTTATGTTGTGAACAGTTTTTGAGTTCATGTAGGTACCTTAGTTTACAGGAGAATCTGAAGTTGAAAGGTTAATATTGACACCTCATTAATGGTACGCAGTATGTCATCTGTTAGAGCTGTGCCTAGCATTAAAATTTTTTTTGTTTTCTATAACACATTGATATAGCTATGTTAGAACTGTTGTTAATAAAGTAGAAGAAATAGATGATGTAGTTGATTCTGAAGGTAAGTTTTATGTTCATTGATTTCACAATATTATCAATTAAACAAAATTCAGGTAATTTTTTGTTGCCCCTTGATCAAGATTGTTTGCCAGAACTATTTCCAAAGAATATTTTTTACTTCAATCAAAGCCCATATAGTATTCTTAATCTTTGTTAGTCTGTTGGTCCATGCTACAATTTATTACAGATTCTTTTTTATTTGGGTTTGGTGGGTCTTTCAACATCTGAACTTTATATATAAATCCTAAGTTTGGTTGAAGTTGTTATATCTTAATAAGATAAATAATATTATATTTCAGGAGAGATATTAGGTTTTGAGAATTTAGTGTACAGTGTATTTGAATTTGTTCATGGGCTTATTGAAACAGCTAAATTTCGAAGTACTGTCAAGAAAACTGTGAATGATATTATATATTATGTTGTTATTTATATGCAGATGTCTGAAGATCAGGTAAATCATAATTAACTTGTGTTATGTGTAATATTATTTAAGACTACATGTACATAGAAATAAAGTGAACTCCAAATGATTACAATATGATCATCTAAATGTGTACAAATATCTATGCTTGACTGTTAATAATCCAGTTAAACTTTTAGAAAGATTTTGTCTTCAAAAGGATTTATGAAATATGTTTATTCCAGATACGAAACTGGAGTAATAATCCAGATCAATTTGTTGAGGATGAAGATGATGATAGTTTTTCTTATTCCGTTAGAATTTCGGCTCAAGATTTATTACTGGTATGTTTGACACTCTCTGTATTGTCTCTGTCTACAAATCAAATATGAGTCACAGCTTGGCCTTAAACTGGGCTAAATATTTTTTTTAAAATTGGTCTCGATTTTTAGATGTCGTACCTGATTTATAAATTATTTGAATTATTCACCATTTTCAGTCTTTGTCAAGTGAATTTCCAAGTTGTAGTTCTCCAGCTTTATGTACTGCAGTATCAAAACACTTACATGAAGCTGAAATTGGTAAAAATGCTGGAAATCCTAATTGGTAAGAATATTGATATTAGTATCTCCAACAATAAAGTCACAGTCTTTCGTATTTTAGTTATGTGAACATTATGATAACAATCCCAAGATTATAGAAACTGTTTGAGTCAAAGTAGTTTTGAGTTGTGCACATTGTCAACTATGTTGTTATACTGGCTTTTTACAACTCATTTAACCTGATGCACTGGACACATTGTTTGGTGCAGTTGCATTTGCCTTGTTTTAGTGAACATATTTGGCCAATGAAAAGTATTTGCCATGCAGCCACATGTAACATTTGAAACAATACATTTCATTTGGAAAAATATCTTTTCTTACCTTTGATCATTTTGTCACTCTCCTTGTGTAATATTATGCAAATCTTATGTTTCCATGAATAAAATTTGGGACAGATTAAGAAACTAACTTTATTTTACTTTTTGGTTTTCAGGTGGAAGTTGCATGAATCCTGTATGCTAGCTATTGGCAGTGTCAAATCGTTAATTATTCAATCTATACAAGAAAACAAAGTTCAGTTTGATTTAGATTCATTTCTTCAGTCTGTTGTTTTAGGAGATTTGAATTTACAAGGTAAAAAATAGATTATTGCATCAATTTTAAATTATGTAAAATATACATTCTACCTCTAGAATTAATGACTGATTAATTTAAATTTCAAATTAATCAGTGGATTTACTTGGTGTCAAAGCTAGACAACATAATCAATAAATCTATAAAAAAAGGTTATAATCTATCCAAACTATGTAATTTTAAAGCGTTATATATACTTAGTTTATTGGATATATTATCTATAGTATCGTCTTATTGTAGATTTAGATATTCTATTCTTTAGTCATGGCATGGTAAGTCCAACTGAAGAATATATAATTATATTGACTTAGTTTAATACTTTAGAGGTAGTATTAATATAGAAATAAGTACATTGATAGACGCCTGTTCAAGTAATTAGTTCAATGATGTTTATACATGTACTAAGATTATGCTGATGTTTGACACAACAATGACTATAATTTTCAAATATTATACTGACATCTAATCATTATTTATTGTTTTTTTTTTCTTCAGTTTCACCATTTTTGATAGGTCGGTGTTTATGGACAGCTAGTCGTTTTTCTGAAATAATGAAGCCAGATCTATTAGAAAGGTATGCAATTTTCATTTAAATTTCTCCTCTGGTAATTATTATCCTTTTCTTTTTCACATGTTTTACATATTTACAACATTCTACAGTATTTCATCTAATTCTTTGTATTTTGTTTATAACAAATTGTAGAATATTGAAATTTGTTGCTCTGTAAGAAAGATAGATTTATTTGACAGACTTTATATGTATTTATAATTTTGTACATTCTTATAAATGTGTATTTTGTAATTGTAGATGTATACAAGCTACAGTTGGGGGACTTCATATTTCTCAAGCTGCTAGCGTTCGAATTTCAGCCATTAGAGCTCTATATAACTACTGTGAACAACTGAAAAATAATAATAATACACAATTATTACAACCTTTCTTAATTAACATTGTTGATGGGTTGATTACAATTGGTACACAGTTTTCAGCAGATGTACTTGGTTTAGTTCTTGAAGCCTTAACGGTTGTTATTTCGGTGAGTAATAAAATGGTTTAATGAACCAATTACAACACTTTTATGACTATTATCCTGCTAATCCAGAAACTAGTGGTAAAAGTTTCCTGATAATTTGGCTTTTTTCATTTTAGATAGACAAACATATCACAGCAACAATAGAAAATAAGATCACCCCGTTTACTATAGCTGTTTATCTGAAACATTGTTCAGGTAGAGTTTTTATGATATTTTTACACTTCAATTTTTCACTCAAAGGGTTATGATACTTGATATCTGTTTACATTTTTTTGTTTATTCACATCTCTACATCTGATCCATGTTTAACCTGTTTTGATTAAATTTAATAATGTATACTGAGTATACTCTACTCAGCCATGAAATGAAGGAAAAGTTTGAATTTGAGTACATTCTATCATGATATTCTCTAGTCTACTGACAGTCCTTAGTTCATGTTGAATTTCTTTTCCAGATCCATTTCTAGTAGATTTGGTACAAGGTTTATTTAAAGAGATAGCTGCTAATTCTGAATGTTGCAGTCAACTTGAAGAGCGTTTATTACCAACATTAGTTTCAATTTTACGTTCTCCTGGTGATAAATTGCCTGGTTTAACCTCAGTAAGTATGTTATAAAATTATTGAACTTTAGACTACTCTTTACTGTCATACTGAATTTACTGTTTGACTTTTCGTATTGAATGACAAATAAGATATGACATAAACTATAATTAATCCGATGAAAGGTACATGAAACAATTTACCAAATTTCACCTTTCAACTTTTTTTTTTACAATAAAACATTCATTATTTTAAGTATAATTCAGAATCGACCCTAAATAGAATACTAGAGCCACACGTGGCACAGAGTGGGACTTTGCTAACGTCGCAAATTGCAAAAAATAGACAGAAACATCTGATTTTCTGGGATAAACTGGCCAAAGCAATAAGGTATCTGTGTGCAAGGTAATTTTAAAAAAAACTTATTTCCTACAAACGTAATACGCTGACCCATATATATGGAAAACTGAAAATTTACCCGGATGTGCCACGCCCATCTAATTCTTTTCAGCGTGAATCTAATCACATTCAAAATGTATATTCACAGTACAAATTTGAAGTTTGTACATCCAATAGATCACGAGATATACACACATACATTTCAAAAAAACGTAAATACGGCAAAATGTACTTTTATTTTCAAAAATCAAAAATTTCAATTTTCATTTTAAAAACTTTTGTTATAGATCGTTGGAAAGAGGACAAAAAACAATCTGAGAATCTAAAAAAATTAACACTCTAAATTAATTAGGTCACGCTCTAGAGCAGTCCAAAGTTGCGAATTTTGCTGTTTTCGAGCAGCTATAAAACCGGAAGTTGACGTCAAAGGTCAAAGTATCAACTGTGACCTTTGACCTACTAAAGGTCAAAGTCATCAAAGGTCAAGGTCACGAGAAATAAGCCCCCAAACTTCGAAAAAATTCAACCGGATGTTGCAAAATTGCAAAAGCGAAATTCAAAAATCGGCTCCCACAGTTTTTTTCGTAATCGACTAAAGCTACAAGAAATGTAAACATCGCGGAAATTAGACATTACCCTGAGACCCCATTTTGAGTTTTACAAAAAAGTGACATTTCAAGATGGCGGCCAAGGTTTCACTTCCGGTCCGGATTTTTTCTTCTTCATTTTTTTGTCTTCTAATTTAATTAAGATTGACATAAATTTTGTTGCGATACATCAATTACAGCACAAGTAGGTCAACCGGAAGTTTAAACCCTTTTTACGTTGAAACCGGAAATGAAGCAAAAATTTTGACTCTTCCAATGTTTTTAAATTCATGACACTTGAAGGCACACAAATTTTCAGATCAATCGGTCTTAAAATAGCAAAGTTGCAAAAATGTGCAAAATACGGCAAAAAAATGTGTGCTACGAATTTTCGAATTTCGAAATTTTTCAACTGCTATCTTGTTGGAAATTATTTCAAGTTTCTAAAAATGCAAACCCGAAGAAAATCGATCAATAATTGCGACTTCTAGAGCCACTGACCGACTTTTTAGGCATGTTGCAACGCAGCACTTATGGTTTTGCAAAAATGTTCCAATTTATATTTAATAGAAACGTCGCCACAACAGAAGGTTTAGAGAAGTTGTGAAATTGCTGCAACTATTGCAGCCTAGGCTGTGTGAGGTGTGTAAATTTCGAAAAAAAAAAAAAAAAAAAAAAAAAAGACAAACCGAAAACAAACTGGGACTTTGCGGTCGCAAAGTCCCACAATTACACTTATTTCTTATATAGGATTTGACATGCTCAAACGGGGGCAACTGTATATTCTGATTTAATAGAATAAAAGCTTATCAAAAGATATGGGTCACATTTATCAGTTTTATATGACTGCATTATAATGTGGCCCTATTTTGTCCTCTCCATTCTGTCTGTTTGTCCACCCACAATTGGTTTGTGAACGTAATGGAGACTGTGGTTTTCATCTGATTTGAATGAAATTTGGTGTAATGTGATCATTTATATTGATGAAATCGTGGGCAAGTTTGATATTGACGATTTTACAATGTACAGTTTTTTAGTTATTGCCCCAGGCTGTCTTATGGGTCAAAATTGGCCTGTGAATCAAAGTCTACAGTTTTCATACAATTTAAGTGAAAATGATTGTGTTCGATCATGAATCTTCATGAGATTTGGGTTAATTAAAATTAATTTGTGAACACAACAGAGAGTATAGTTTCCATTTGATTTAAATGAAATTTTTATAAACACACATGACATACAGTAGAACCTGTATTCAGAGACCACTCAAGGGATTATTCAAAAACATTTATATTGTCATTGCCCCTGTCTGTCGATTCATCAACATTTGTTGTAGACACAAAATCTACAATTTTCAATGGATTTTAATGGAATTTGGTGTGAGCATTATAATCAATTTTGGCAGTCAAGTTGATTTTGATGATTTTTCAAAGAATGATTTTTGAGTTATTTCCCCTTGCTCTATATTTGTTGTATAGAAGCTACAATTTTCAATGGATTTCAATACTTTGTGTGAGCATTAGAATTGATAAGACTTGTCAAGTTTGGATTTGATGTTTCTTTTCAATTTATTGTTTGTGAGTTATTGCCCTTGACTTAGTAAAATCATGTCAAAATTTATTGTGAGTGCAATGGAAGCTACAATTTTAAATTGATTTTGATGAAACTTGGTATGAGTATTGGAATTTATAAGATGACAGTCAAGTTTGAATTTGACAATTTTTACACAAATAGTTTTTGATTAATTGCCCTTGACTTAAAAATCATGTCAAAATTTTATTGTGGTGCAATAGAAGTTACAAAATTTCAAAGGATTTGATGAAGTTGGTGTGAGCATTGGAATTTATAAGATGTTAAAATATCTTGGACAAATTAGATGTTTGGTACAATTTGACATAACTGCCCTTGATCACTGCAAATTTATCAGGAAAGTGGGCATCGTGCTAGGTGACCAGTTGTAAATCATTATGAATGCAAAAAATTATGACACTGAGGTTTATTCATTTCGACGGAAAATGTTGAGATCGCTAATGATTTAGCCATCAGTTAGTTTTATTTGAGGTTTATGTAAAATATTCATAATATTGTGATATTTTGTACGGTACTTTGTATGATATGTAATACCTTTATCACCATAAATTTACTGACATCATCTCCTTCTTAAGCTGAAGACTAAATTTTAGATATAAGCAAGATAGAATTCTTTTGACCTTTTTTCAGGAACCCAATATTCATTATAGAAGGAAAAGTTTCGAAACTTTTGAAAATTATAAGTTATCATCTAAATTTACATCAGTAAATAATTTCTACAATTGTGTTCAGTTCTTTTTCATTTGTGTTCTATGTATTCTTGTCATATTTATAGTTTATTTCTCTTTCTGAAATAATTGATTTGTTGTTGACTGCCAAATACAAAAAAATGTAAGCCTACTGAATTACAAAAAAAAATTTAATTAAATGCAACTGCATAAATATAAGCTGCAATTTATTCTTTTAAATGGTTTGTAGATAGCTTTTAAAATGAATTTGATGAACTTTGCAATACCTACAACGTACAAACCTGTTCTATATTTGATTGTCTTTTTTAGACTGCACTAGATATATTGACAACATTAGTACGAGGTGGTCAAAAACCTCTATCGATATCCATGATGAATTTAGCTTTCCCCTCAGCTATAGAATGTATTATGAAAAGTGATGATAATGACACCTTACAGGTACATGTATTTGTAATATATATTATTCTAAATGGATGTTCTATCTTGGTCCTCTAAGTTCATCAAATAAATGAAGAATTTTAAAGTTAACATAACAATTCCAGAAATTTATTGACATTTCAGATTGTTTGTTCAGTCATTAGTTTAATTTAATACCTGTTGTTAAGGTAGCAACGATAACAGTTTTTAGATATCATGATTAATCACGATATAAAAAATGAAAATATTGCGATAAATTGTATTATCGTGATACTGGAAATTATATGTATAATATCGAGATATCAATGTTTTTATCTGATTCAGGTTCATTGGGACTCCATATCTCCATGTAAAGCAGTATTCTTAGGAACTGCCAGATCAGATGTTTTGTCTCGGCAATAGCCAAATTGGGTTTGAGTGACCATCAATATCATAAAATTACTCTAAATTACCCATTGGTCAAATTTTCTATTAAGATTTGAACTAATTAAGGGATCGATATGAAAATATTCATGACAAATTGGTATCATAATATCTGATAAGTATATTTTTCATGGTATATGGGTAGTACATCAGCAAAATCATTCACAGTATTAAAATATACGTATGAAAAATACTGTTTACTGTTGTACGAGTGAATTTGCTATACAACACACAAAACTTTTAAAATGTTTTTCATGCCATAGGAATAAAACCATTTGATGAATTTTGTAGAGTGGTGGTGAATGTTTACGTGCCTTTTGTTCTGTAGATTTAGAACAAGTGATGCTGTGGAAGGACGAAAGAGGTGAGACTTGTTTTATCTTATCAGATATATTTTCATTAAGTTTCAAATGTTGTTTGGTTCTATTATTAACCTAGAGTTTGGAAGTGAATACTAGTCAAAGATATTTATTCACATGTGGATATATGCATAAGCTATATTTTAATAAGCCCACATGGAAATGTGGACGTATATTGCGGTCGCCCCTGTCCGTCTATCTGTCGGTCCGTCCACATTTGTTGTATCCACGATAGAGGCTACAGTTTTTATCTGATCTTAATGAAACTTGGTATACATGTATATATTGATGATATCTCGGTCATTTTCAAAAATGGAAATTATCTAATGAACTGTTTTTGAGTTATTCCCCTTGACTTAGTAAAAACGCGTCAAATTTGGGTTGTATCCACGATAGAGGCTACAGTTTTTATCCGATCTTAATGAAACTTGATATACATGTATATATTGATGATATCTCAGTCAAGTTCAAAAATGGAAATTATCGAATGAACGGATTTTGAGTGATTGCCCTTGACTTAGTAAAAACACGTCAAATTTGGGCTGTATCCACGATAGAGGCTAAAGCTTTTATCCAATCTTAAAGAAACTTGGTATGCATGTATGGAAATTAACAAATAAACAGATTTTTATACGCCCACATGGACGTATATTGTAGTTGCCCCTCTCCGTAGGTTTGTAGGTCCGTCAACATTTGTTGTAGACACTATAGAAGCTACATTTATCTATGGATAGCATTGGTATTGATAAGACGGCAGTCAATTTGGATTTGGACGATTTTTCTATAAACGGTTTTTGAGTTATTGCCCCTACCTCTATATTTGTTGTAGACACAATAGAAGCTACAATTTTCAATGGATTTTAATGAAACTTGGTGTGAGCATTGGAATTGATAAGACGGCGGTCAATTTTGAATTTGAAGATTTTTCGATGAACTGTTTTTGAGTTATTGCCCCTGACTTATTTTACATCACATCAAAATTGATTGTTGATGCAATAGAAGCTACAATTTTCAATGCATTTGAATGAAACTTGGTATGAGCATTGGAATTGATAAGATGGCAGTCAAGTTCGATTTGGACTATTTTTCGATAAACAGTTTTGGAGTTATTGCCCCTGCCTCTATATTTGTTGTAGACAAAGTAGAAGCTACAATTTTCAATGGATTTAAATGAAAGTTGGTGTGAGCATTGGAATTGATAAGACAACGGTCAAGTTCGAATTTGAAGATTTTTCGATGAACAGTTTTTTTATACGCCCATATGGAAATGTGGACGTATATTGCCGTCGCCCCTGTCCGTCCGTCCGTCCGTCCGTCCGTCTGTTCGTCCACATTTATCCACGATAAAGGCTACAATTTTTATCTGATCTTAATGAAACTTGGTATACATGTATATATTGATGATATCTCGGTCAAGTTCAAAAATGGAAATTATCACATGAACGGTTTTTGAGTTATTGCACTTGACTTAGTAAAAACGCGTCAAATTTGGTTTGTGTCCACAATAGAGGCTACAGTTTTTATCCGATCTTAATGAAACTTGGTATACATGTATATATTGATGATATCTCGGTCAAGTTCGAAAATGGAAATTATCGCATTAACGGTTTTTGAGTTATTGCCCTTGACTTAGTAAAAACGTCAAATTTGGGTTGTATCCACAATAGAGGCTACAGTTTTTATCCGATCTTAATGAAACTTGGTATACATGTATATATTAAGGATATCTCGGTCAAGTTCGAAAATGGAAATTATCCCATGAACGGTTTTTGAGTTATTGCCCTTGACTTAGTAAAAACGTGTCAAATTCAGGTTGTATCCACAATAGAAGCTACAGTTTTTATCCGATCTTAATGAAACTTGGTATAGATGTACATATTGATGATATCTCGGTCAAGTTCGAAAATGGAAATTATCACATGAACGGTTTTTGAGTTATAGCCCTTGACTTAGAAAAATCTTGTCAAAATTTTTGTTTCGATGCAATAAATCATTGATGAAACTTGGTGTGAGCATTGGAATTGATTAGGCCTCAATCAAGTTTGAATTTGACAGTTTTTCAATGAATTGTTTTAAGTTATTGCCCTTGGTTTAGCAAAATTGCGTCAAAATTCTATTGTGGTTGCAATAAGAAGCTTTAATTTTTAAAGGATTTTGATGGAACTTGGTGTAAGCACTAAGCATCAGAATTGATAAGACATTAGACTTTTTGTAACAAATGGTTTTGGGGTTATTGCCCTTGACTTAGTAAAATTGCATCAAAAATATTTGTGGGTGCAAAATAAGCTACAATTTTTTAATAGATTTGATGAAACTTCGTATGAGTATTGAAATAGATAAGATGGTGGTCAAGTTCTAATTTGACAATTTTCCATGAACAGTTTTTGAGTTTTTGTCCTTCAATATTTATATATATATATATTTATATACTTCAATATTAATTCAGTGAATGTTTTTTGAGTTATTGCTCTATTTATTTATCAAATTCAATGCTGCCAGTGGGCGTATGTTACCTTGCCTGGCAAGCTATCTCAGTTATTGCTCTTGACGTGTAAAATCTTGTCAGATTTTAGTTTCGATGCAATAAATCCTCCAATTTTTAGAGGATTTTCATGAAACTTGATGTGAGCATTGGAATTGATTAGACCTCAGTCAATTGGCAGTTTTTCAATGAAAAGTTTTGAGTTATTGCCCTTGACTTCGTGAAATTGCGTCAAGATTCTATTGTGGTTTCAATAAGAAGCTTTAATTTTCAAAAGATTTTGATCGAACTTGGTGTAAGCATCAGAATATATAAGACATTAGTCAAATTTGAATTTCTGCCTTTTTTAACGAATGGTTTTTGATTTATTGCCCTTGACTTAGTAATATTGCATCAAAAATATTTGTGGGTGCAAAATAAGCTACAATTGTTTAATAGATTTGATGAAACTTGGTATGAGTATTGAAATAGATAAGATGATGGTCAAGTTTAATTTGACGATTTTCCATGAACAGTTTTTTAGTTTTTGCCCTTGACTTCAATATCCATATAGTGAATACTTTTGAGTCATTGCTCAATTTATTTTTCAAATTCAATGCTGCCAGTGGGCATATGTTACCTTGCCTGGCAAGCTATCTTTAGCTATTTTATGTTTAGCTTTTAATCTGCCCACATTAAAATGTGGTCATATATTGTCTTCACCCCTGTCCATCGGTCCGTCTGTCCACAATCGGCTACAGTTCTTATCTGATTTGAATGAAACTTGTTCTGATCATTTATATTGATGAAATCTCGGACAAGTTCGAAATATTGGTTGGAAGTTATTGCGCTTGACTCTGTCAAATCGCGTCAAAATTGGCTTGTGAACGTGATAGAGACAACAGTTTTCATTTGATTTGAATGAAATTAGTGTGATCTTTTATATTGATGAGATGTTGGGTAAGTTTAATAGTGACAACATTTCGGTGAACTATATTTGACTTATTGCCCTTAACTTAGTCCAAACACATGATAATTAGCTAGTAAATCAATAGAGACAAGGTTTCCTTTGATTTGAATGAAATTTGGTGTGAACATTTATATGGATTTGACCTAAATAAGTTTCTGTCTGTGTTTAAACAGAAAATATATTTTAAAGTAGGCAACTGCTTGTTATACATTCTTGATAGGAGACAAACCCTTTCAGATTTAATAATAGTTGAATTTCACATAAAAGTGATTGAGGAGAGCTTTTCTAGACTTTTCATATGTATTGGGACTCTTCTAGCATAGATATGCTCAATTTCAGTTTTCACTAAGTCATCTTTGGGTCTTTATAGATAAGCAATATATGGCAAAGACCATTTGATGATATTAGGAACATTTGTGAGGTGTTTCCATTGAAATTAAAAGTAAGATGAAAATGAATTGGAATTTTGTAGGAAAGAGTGGTTTATTTTACATTATTCAAGTTGTATCCAAGTTACTTGATCCTAAAACATCTGAGGGTACAGCTTGTTTTGTTGGACGTTTAGTATCAGTTGTTATTAGCCGTGTTGGAAAACAATTAGGTGATGATTTGGATTTGATGTTACGAGCTGTATTAAGTAAATTGTTACAAGCAGAAACTTTAAGTGTTGTGCAGGTAGGTTTTCTTCTATTTCATATCTTTTATCTCAAACTTAACCAAGCTGGTTGTAGAATTGTATATATTGTATACTATACTCTACTTGTTCTATAATTAAGTTCTTTCTTATAATCTTACTTTAAGTTTAATGTGATATTTCCTAGGGGATTATAAAACTTTATTTCAAATGTTAATGAATTGTCCATTTTAATGTCACTAGTATCACATACTGTCAAGACACAAAAATGCAAAATAATGAAAATTATATATTATCAGAATATGTCTGACAATCGCTGTAAGACTATCTATGGTTGAGGACCTCAACATTTGAGTCATTAGTATTGGTTTTTGCCCATCTTATTGTATTACATTTGAGTCATTAGTATTGGTTTTTGCCCATTTTATTGTATTACATTTCAGTCATTAGTATTGGTTTTTGCCCATTTTATTGTATTACATTTCAGTCATTAGTATTGGTTTTTGCCCATCTTATTGTAAATAATCAGTTGGAAGCTGTTTTAGACTTTTTAAGTAGTGTACCGAGTCCTACTGGTAAGCCAGCATTAGGATTTGTTTTAACAGAATGGTGTTCTAGGCAGCATCTATTTTATGGTTCTTATGAAAGGAAAATTAGGTAAAAATTATGAGTGAAATCTTTATAAACCAACATGAGCAAAATATGTTTGCATATACATTGGCAATAATAATAATGATAATAATTGTAATAGGTGCACATTTTGGAAATTACATATAATAATAGAAAATTATGTAATAACTTTATGTGAATTAGATAATGCAATATACAGAATTTATTGAGATTTTGTTATAATTATGTTGTTATAGCATTATGTCAACATGATACCATATACAGAATATATTGATATTTGATTGTGTTATAATTGTAGTGTTGTAGCATTATGTAAATTATTACTACATACTATACAGAATAATGATATTAGGTTACAAGAGATAACTGTACCTGGAGAATTGATTCAAAGGACTGATGGTGTGAAAACCAGATCTAAATCTTCATCTGGTAAGTTTCAGTTAAAAATATATAAAGGCCTCAATATTATTGATCTGTAACATATTTCCAAGTCGTTTTTTTTATACGCCCACATTATAATGGGCACCATAAAACTAATAATAATGATTGAACATCTAAACCAATCATGAAGAAGATAATGGTGATCACAGATTAATTTTACAAGCTGGATTCTAATGGCCTGATACAAAGTGAGTTAAATCCAAATTAAAAAAAACTAAATACAAAAATTTAGCCCTTCCTGAGGAGGTTCTATTGTATTAGAGGGAAATGTTGGAAAAAAATAGTTTTTTATATGACCGTGTTTTTTAATTTGGATTAAACTCACATTATAATGTGGTCGTATATTGTCCTCAAACCCGTCCGCTGTTAGAGATGCAATAGAGACTACAGTTTTCATCCGACACTGATGAGATCTCGGACTAGTTCGAAATTGGCGATTTTTCAATGACTGGTATTGGGTGTTATAGAAGATACTCTCCTAGCACTGGCCAAGGTCACAAGAAGAGAACATTCATTTTCCTTCACATTTCTGTTATTACATAAAGTAATGATTCCGAAGATTAGATTAAAAATACAATTAAAGATAACAATGAAATCTTAAATGACTAAAATATAATAATACTTGCAAATAATATATACATATAACTAACATGATTCAATTGTTTGAGGGAGTTAATGGAATAGGGTCCAATTTGCCATGGACTAGTAAATTACTAAGATTTTTATTTCTCTTATAAGTAGTAACCAAACGTTTAGTGTAAATATTAGGAAATTGATGTTGGAGTTCTTTATAATATCATTTGACAATCAAAGAGGCATTTTTGGCTGTACTATTATAGGTTGCAACAAATGGTATGATTTGGATGTCATGTTGGATGTTAAGTCCATTAGGTGTCACAGTTTGTAACTGATCAATCCAGAAACTCTCTCTCTGCAATCGTGTGGTTTTAGGTTTAACTGTAGGTAAAAAGGGAACTTGTTCGATAGGCATAACCAGAAGATCTTCAATGGAATGATTGGGTTAGTTGAAATGATTCGCAATTGGTCTTTCTTTCTTATGGAGTATATCAAAACGGTGGCCGCTAACGCATTTTGGGTTTCACCAACATATTGAACATCGCAATTTTTGCAAGAAATTAGGTAGATTATATTTTTATCTTTACATGAAAGTATGTCATTCATCTGAAATATTTTTCCGTTTTTCTTATTCTTGAAATAATGTGAACTATGACTGGTTTTTTAGTTATTGCTCTTGATTTTTTCAAAAGGCATCAAAATTGGCTTGTGAGCACAATAGTGACTACAATTTTCACCAGATTTGAAAGAGAACTTAGTGTGATCATTTATATTGAGGAGATCCTGGATATTGCCCTTGACTGAGTCAAAACCGTATCAAAATTAGCTTATGAACGTGATAGAATATACAGTTTTCGTCTGATTTGAATGAAATGTGGTTTAATTGTGTATATTAATGAGATCTTGAACACCTAAATATTATTGAAATTTCAACCTGTATTTAAACAGACATACTTTAAAAAGGGCATATCATGCTAGGCAACTGCTTGTTTTAAATGTAGCAAAAGAACTGTTTCAGTAAATTAATTCATCATGTGTGATTTCTATACTATTGACCCATATCAAGTTTTATATATTTCTCATAAAAACCCCTATCGTAGTGGTGTCATTTATAAAAGTTGCAGCACTTGATGCATAGATTAATGTCATTGAAATGGTATTTATGTTATGTCACAGAAGTTCCTTACTTTTTAAGATCCTGATGAATGGACAGAATTACCAGTTTTAATAAAGATCTATAAGTTATTAATCAATGAATTAGCAAATCAATTAGAAGTAGAATCAGCTAGAACTGGAGTTGATGAAGATGATGAAGATACAGTAAGACTTTATATTTACATTGTCAAAGATAAAACATAGACCTGCTTTTAACTAAATGTGCTCTGACAAACCTTTATAGTTAGGACAAAAGATTTATTGAGATGATGTAAGAATATGATAATAAAAAGAAATGAAGATCAAGAATATAACCAATGTGCAACAATTGTCTTTTAAACCTCGGTAATATAATGTATAGAGAATATCATTGGTTTTTCATCCAAAAATATATTTGTGAAACTTTGCAAAAGTTGCATACTTTTAACTTTGTAATTGATTATTTTTTATTTTACCAGTGCGGTATGAAATATGTAAAATTCTACTGAAATGTTATCAGTTGTGATTAGGGCCGGTTATGGGCCAATGTTACAGATGTTTTCTCATCGGACCCCACGAAGACACAAGTTTGAATGAGAAATGCAAATACTGTCAGACAAAAGTGTCAGTATAACTGTGGGGAATGTGGATGTTCGGTGATATAATGCAATTTTGTCTATAAAAGCCTTTTAAAGTACTCAATCAGTGGTAGATAATTTCCTTCCCCAATTGATCTTGCCGACAACTCAGTTTCACAGTTCAACCAGAACTCACATCAGTCGGTGTGTGACGTCTGGATGAATTAGAATACGCTGAAAATTAGGCTTAGTTCACAGGTACTGCTTGCAATGGCTTAAGCTGGTCCAAGAAAAGTTTCAAAATGCATAAAATCGAAATTTAACTTATCCAATCTCAATATCAGTGAAATGATTTCTTAACGTACCGGTATGGCAGTAGACCTTGAACCAACCCTTAAAAATAGATGACATACATGGCTATATGATGGCCGAAGAACTTGACTCTCTTAAATCCTTTCTTCTCTTATGAGCCTTGA
Source organism: Nipponacmea schrenckii (assembly GCA_030562195.1). Classification (NCBI taxonomy): domain Eukaryota; kingdom Metazoa; phylum Mollusca; class Gastropoda; family Lottiidae; genus Nipponacmea; species Nipponacmea schrenckii. The sequence goes on from JAUJPP010000005.1 coordinate 23,373,839, forward strand.
ATCTCGAGTTTTGCTTGAATACCTGCTATCAAATTATACATTCACATTATTTCCTCACCTATTTATTGCTCTTAGGATTTACTTAACACTGCTAGTCGCAGTCGCATCAGGCGAAAGGAGTTTCTCTATACTTATACTTATTGAACTTAGCCTACTTGAGAGAAACTCAATTCTCAAATCTCTAGTAAAAGTTTTTGAAAAAAAACGCATTAAATTTGGGTTGTATCCACAATAGAGGGTACAGTTTTCATCCGATCTTAATGAAACTTGGTATTCATGTATATATTGATGATATCTCGGTCAGGTTCGAAAAAAGAAATAATCGCATGAGCGGTTTTTGAGTTATTGCCCTTGACTTAGTAAAAACGCGTCAAATTTAGGTTGTATCCACAATAGAGGCTACAGTTTTTATTCGATCTTAATGAAACTGGGTATACATGTATATATTGATGATATCTCGGTCAAGTTCGAAAATAGAAATAATCGCATGAGCGGTTTTTGAGTTATTGCCCTTGACTTAGTAAAAACGTGTCAAATTTGGGTTGTATCCACAATACAGGCTACAGTTTTTATCCGATCTGAATGAAACTGGGTATACATGTATATATTGATTATATCTCGGTCAAGTTCGAAAATAGAAATAATCGCATGAGCGGTTTTTGAGTTATTGCCCTTGACTTAGTAAAAACGTGTCAAATTTGGGTTGTATCCACAATAGAGCTACAGTTTTTATCCGATCTTAATGAAACTTGTTATACATGTATATATTAAGGATATCTCAGTCAAGTTCGAAAATGGAAATTATCGCAGGAACGGTTTTTGAGTTATTGCCCTTGACTTAGTAAAAACGCGTCAAATTCGGGTTGTATCCAAAATTGAAGCTAAAGTTTTTATCCGATCTTAATGAAACTTGGTATACCTGTATATATTGATATCTCGGTCAAGTTTGAAAATGGAAATTATCGCATGAACGGTTTTTGAGTTATGGCCTTGACTTAGAAAAATCTTGTCAAAATTTTAGTTTCGATGCAATAAATCCTCCAATTTTCAGAGGATGTTGATGAAACTTGGTGTGAGCATTGGAATTGATTAGGCCTCAGTCAAGTTTGAATTTGACAGTTTTTCAATGAATTGTTTTAAGTTATTGCCCTTGACTTAGTAAAATTGCGTCAAAATTCTATTGTGGTTGCAATAAGAAGCTTTAATTTTCAAAGGATTTTGATGGAACTTGGTGTAAGCATCAGAATTGATAAGACATTAGACTTTTTTTAACAAATGGTTTTGGGGTTATTGCCTTGACTTAGTAAAATTGCGTCAAAAATATTTGTGGGTGCAAAATAAGCTACAATTTTTTAATAGATTTGATAAAACTTGGTAAGAGTATTGAAATAGATAAGATGGTGGTCAAGTTCTAATTTGACATTTTCCATGAACAGTTTTTGCCCCTAACTTCAATATTAATTCAGTGAATGTTTTTTGAGTTATTGCTCTATTTATTTTTCAAATTCAATGCTGCCAGTGGGCGTATGTTACCTTGCCTGGCAAGCTATCTTTTTCAAATATTAGTGAATTTCTCTGTTGATCAGGATGCATTACCTTATGCCAATAAATATTTTTTCTAATCGGGCCCCGCACCTTCTAGCACCGGCCCTGGTATTGATGATCTATTTCAATACATGAGACATTTTATTTTATTTGTTTAACAGCAAGAAAATGGTTGGGAGGATGGCAGTGATAATGATGATGATGATGGTGATTATGCATCTTCTGGTCATACTTTATCAGAATTATTGAATGATTTTGGCAGTAATTATGACGGTAAGCTTTACAGGATGTAGTACAGCTTGTACTTGAAAATGCATAAATAAAGTTCTTAAGGAAGTAGATATGTATATATCTAATAACTGAAATAAACAATGAGAGCCATATTTTTTATTTGATTTGATTCAAGGTATATATCATAATTTGAAATATTTGTATTTCAAATATTAGGTATAGACTTGGGGGAAGAGGAGGAAGATGATGATCCTGATACTCTCAATGATCCTATAAATCAAATCAATTTACAGGTATTGCTTTCTATTTTTAAATTTTTCCAATGAAAATAGTTACTATGAAGCATAACGAAAATGATATCAAACATTATACACTTAAGTGTTGCTTAGCAAATTATCTCCATAATATTTTGCATGTGCTCTAATGGAAAATACAAGTTTTAGGATGGTGTAATTGCACACCTGTATACACTAAGTCATATTTGCAATCTTGTGAAGACTAGCATGAACAATATATCTATTCAATTAATAAGACCACTATTGTGGATATACTTCTTCTCCATTAAATGTTCTATCTAGTTCTAAATGCCAAATACAAGATTGTCCTTGTAACTACTTGGAGTCTTGATTTTGATGCTGGATTGTATTGTGGTTTAGAGGGGTGCTAGTTTACCAGGGTTTTATATTATATAGTGATTCTGCCAAGACTTTTTTTAATATACTGGTTTACAGGGGATTCACTGTACATCAAAGTTGATATTAATCATTTTATGGAGATGGGAATTTTGTATAACCTACATTGTGTAAGATTGTTGACTAAAATTTCAGTTCAATAATAATTTATTTCTTTTCTAGGCTTATTTGACAGAGTTTTTACGCCAACTATCCCGACAGCATTGTTTTTCAATGTTCAGTGCTCATAATAATGCTCCAGAAGTAACTGTTTTACAAGCTATTGACATCAATGTGTGAATCAAGTATACTGACAAGTTTAAATTTTTTAAGATTCATGTGTATTTTGAGAACACTTTTCATGGTGATATTGGATTCACTCCATATTAAATGGATGCTAAGCTTCAAATTTTATTCTGTGAAAATCAATTTCATATGCCCTGGTTATTGAATTAAAACAATTAAATGTATGAAACAATCAAATACATGTATGAATATTTCTTTTCTCTTCACAATAATACAATTTTCCTGCAGTTCTAGTTTTTCTGAAGATAGTTTACATGGAATCAACATCCAAATATGGTGAACTATGACCTATAAATTTTTGAAAGACGCTTTTCAAAATGATTTCAACTTTTTTTCACATCAGTCGGCATCCCAAAAAGTCAAACCACATCCTAATTGCTGTCAGAGGATTTGTTTTTATTCCATATTATAATATGGAAAGTATTGTCATCATCCAGATCATTTGTGCTCATTTGTTTGTGCAGGATCCAACAGTTATGATTTTGATGAAACTTGGTATGTATTGGTCTGTCTGTCCACAATTGCTTCTTAATACTATAAAAGGTGTAATTCTTGATGGATTTTAATGAAACTTGTTATTAGTGTTTCTGATCACGCAAAGATGAACCCTATTGAAAATCAGCAAAATCGCAACAAAAAATTTAGGAGTTATTGCCCTTGTTCTTGAAAGGCTTGTAAACACTCCACAATGTGCAATTCTTGACGGATTTTGATGGAACTTGCTGAAATCATTATTAATCATCCAAGAATTAAATTGAAATTCAAAATTATCGAGATTGAATATACATTTTTGCCCTTATTCTTGAAAATGCATTCGATTCTTAGCTCGTAAAACAGAACAATTCTAAATTGATTTAGTTAAGACTTGGCTTGAGTATTTTGTTTATCACCTCAGGATGAACCCTATAAAAAATCAGATAAATCGTAACATATTTAATATTATTCATTGCCCTTGTTTTTGGAAATCATTAAATTTATAAACACTCTAGAAGACACAATTCTTGACCAATTTTAGTGAAACTTTCTGAAATAGTTAATTATCACTCAAGGATGAACCATATTGCAAATCACAAATATAGCACAAATTATTATCCGCATTTGATTTCTAGTTCACACCACAATTCTTTACTGATTTTGACGAAACTTGCTGAAATTATTATCACCAAAGGATAATTAAAAATACCGAAAAATATTTAATGAGTTATTGCCTTGTTAGTAGGTGACAGATTTTACATATTGTACATTTGTCGCCCCAGGGAAGAAGTGTATGACTGAAGGTGAATATTTCATTCTGGTGATTGTTACTGAACTGTCACGTTTTTGTTCAAATTCAATGCTGCCAGTGGGCGTATATTACCTTGCCTGGCAATTAATCTTGATGAATCGAGATATGCATTATGACGCTGTACAGTGCGACCTCAGCTTATTCAATAGTTTATAAGATAATGAGGAAAGATGACTTATTGAAGGTCATTAGACTTTCACAAGCAAACAGATTTCACAACTATTTATTCAATATGACATTTAATTAAAGATTCCAACCTCATTACCTGTTAAAAAACAAAATCTCCATAATAACAACACTATTCTTTCTTTTTTGTGTGTTTAACCTAATCCATGAAAAAAAAACAATGTTAATTCCAAAATATTTTACTTTATCCAATTCATCACAGTTATATAAGATTCATTGTATCAACCTATGGCATGGACACATTCATTTCTACAGGTAATTTGACTATTTCAATAGAGAATGTAATAGATATTGGTAAACTGGATTAAAGACGACACTATTGGAATTCCGTTTCTAATTCGACACAAGGATTTCCAATTTAAGTTCAAAACTACTTTAAATCTGTTAACTTGACATCCAGACTACACCTAAACGTTAATAAAAAAAAAAATGATTCGTTGATAGACACAAAATATAATTTAACATTTAACATAATACAAATAAGTAAGTTCATAAAACATGTACATAAAAATAACTGTTATTAATGTTGTGCTTTGCAAGTAACAAAGCTAATACATCAATATACAGGTATTTTGATGAAAAATTAAATATAATAAAAACTTTGGCCTCTCTACACTTAAAAGATTCACAATGCTAGAATTGGGTCAAAGCGTTAGCACTTAGTATGACAGTCAGATTAAGCACACCAAGATTCAATGTAATCAGATCATGTCTTGTGTGTAAGCTGATATTAATTTTATTCTTGGGTATATCGACATGTGATTCAATTTCAATTGATAGGAGTAGATATTAATGATTGACAAAAATTATCACAAAATGGGAAATGAAATTGAATTGGTGTACATACAATAAACAAAGTCATGTATGCTAAATATAATTTCTCCCCCTTGCTCTTGTATCATTAACTGCAAAAAACCTACTGCATGGCATTACACATGGTATAGCAGTTCCAAATCCCCCACAATTAAATTAGTATTCCGAATTAGATTCAGGAATATCAGAAATATCAATTCTTTTTATCAACAAGATCTTTTATTTGGTCAGTTAACCATTCAACTCCTTCATGTAAACCTTCTCCTGTCATAGCATTACTGGCACAAATATGCCAAGCTTTATCACGTATCAGTTCCAAACCCATAAGACTTGAACATTTCACACTCGATACAGAATCCCTCAAGTCCATTTTATTGGCAAAGAAAAGAATTGGAATTCTACGATTTTTTATGTCTGGATGGGACAGTAATTGGTCTAATTCATCTTTAGCAACTACCATCCGTAATTTATCACTGCTGTCAACTACAAATATGATACCATGACACTCACGATAATAATGTTCCCATAAATTACGATATCTTCCTTGCCCAGACATGTCAAAAGCTGTAAACTGAAGTGAACTGTTAACAAATTTTTCAACACTAAACCCTACTGTTGGTACAATGTCATGAGATTTACATTCTTCTGGTTTCAAATGATTTAGTATTGTAGTTTTACCACTGTTATCCAATCCTACCACAAGAACATTAGCTTCTTTCTTCTTCATTCCCAACCAACGAGCTAATCTATCAAGTAACCCCATTCTCTGCTTTCTTTGAACAAACCTATAGTTCACAACATATAAGCTTAGACTGCAAAATAAAAAAATTAAAATATATTTAAAGGAGACTGGTTTGTTTTAAGTAGATGTAAAATATGTTAGTTGCTGTATTATATTATTGCCCTTATTCTATTCAGGTGTGCATACATGAATTTATACACAACAAAAGTGAAGTCTATATATATAGTCTGATCAGTGTATGGTGGTATAAGAGTATTTCCTATAATATACAAGTCAATTTGTTAATATTTTGTCAAGAGCAATAAACCAATAAACATGTATTGAGAAGCTCTTTTACAGGATGTTATTTGTGCCAAAAAACTAATCTACTAATTGACAAATAATATTTCTAAGTAAGTTCCAATTAGGTCAGAGAAAGGGTTAGAAAATTATCTCCCTTTGACTACATGAAAAATTTGGTTAATTTGACATCTTGAACTTGCACTTATCTAAAACAATCATTAGGACAAATTCCATTATTATTTATCACTTTTAACCTGTGAAAACCTCAAATTTAATTTACTTAATTTCATGTTAGAAATGTCCCAAACAGTATGCTGGAGAAACCAAGACTAACAGATCATCAATCAGATAAGCTTATTAAATTAGGCAAATAAAAGGCAAATCTGTTTCTAATAATTTCAAGTTGGACTACCATTAATCAGACAATCTTACAATTTGTTTAAAAATACACAAATACATTTATTAATTGGACATCTATGTTCCAGAGGACAAGTACATGGCCGCAACAGAAATATACAATATTTCACTGAACAATCAGTTTAAAATTCATCAAATACATGTAAATATGTTACCGCAAAGGAATAGACTAGCACATGGGAATGAGACACACAAACATCAAAATGCCAAAAAGTCAGTGCATGTACTGTGAGCTTGTTCTTTTTTTTTCTATGGAGGGAGAGGTAGGATTCAACCATGCTAAAGACCAGCTTTAAGGATGTTTACTCAACGCCCGACAGTAATAATTTAGATTTTCAAATTGATTCAAGTTTACTCAAAATAGAATCGTTGGTGAAACAATATGTGTGTATGACCAGAAGTATGCTTATGTTTGTTAACAAAAGATTACCATGAATCATTAATTGAATAATTCTACAATCTGATGCTGATGTGAATTTTTAGTCTAGACCATTCGATAAATTGGACCTTGTATTTGATACTCAAAATCATATTGATTTGTGGTTTTTGCACCACAAGTTTTAAATTTATGCTAGAATAGGGGGTCAGTTAATAGTTAAACTTAAAGAGGTTAAACAGGAAGGAGAGTTGTGTAGAGTTTTTTATGTCATAAATTTATATGAATTAAAGGGATAATGGGTCTTAGAATGAACATAAATTTGAAAATCCAAAAGAACTAAGTACCAGTAATTATTCATTAAAGGGATACTGCGTCTTAGAAAGAACATTACAATTTTAGTTCTCAAGAATGGTTAATATGTGTGTATATTTTACATTAGCTATTGTTTTTCTCCATTGGACTAATGTTAATACATGTGGCGTTTATGAGACAATAACTGCCATTGCCTCATCACCAAAACATTGAGCGTAGTAATACACGATAACCAATATAGATAAACATGACCGTTGCGCTATTAACGTCAATCATCTCCACGCTTGAACGTAAAATTCCAATTTTAATGTTGAATTCTAATATGTAATAAAGTTTCCATTAGCCTAACCCAAAGCAAATTTAATACTCCAAATCTCATACAAATATAATTGGCAAAATGCGATAGAACTCAATCGAATTAGGCCTGAGTGTACTGGCTATAGCCGTAGACCCATTTGACCTAGTTACTCGCTTCAGTTTAAGAGCCTAAAAGTGCAGGTTTATGGATTGTTTAATATTAAGTTTCCAAATACTATACTTTTATTGAAAATTCAACTGAATTGAGTGTAAACTGTGGTCACCTATCAACATATGAAGCGGGCCTTCTCGTAGATTGGTCTTTATAGTTTCTTTCATTTTCTCAACTTTCCTACTTGTTTACATGCGGTCAGGTCTAGCTGAATCACCTCTCAGTTGTTCAATTGTATTCGCGTTCATTAAATTTCATGATTTTGTTGCTTTTCATCGTTACAGTCGGAATTCATACCGAAATGTTTTATATTTATTGATAAATGAATTGATTTATAAAGATTAAACATAAAATTGAGATAAACATTGTTTTTCTTATATTTTGAGAGCTTTCCCCCGCGAACTATATTCAGATGAAAATGGCTAATCCATCAACAAGATCAACTCCAGCGACAAAGGCGGGTAATATGAAATTTTCATGCAAAGAGTAAAATTTGTATTGGTGACAGGTTTTGAAAACGTAAATATAAGCAATAAACGGTCACCCTATGGCGGTTATGGTCGTATATCAGGACAAAGGTGGATGGAAAATTAATCATAAATGCGCTAACGCGCATTCATTCAATTTTCCATCCAACCTTTGTCCTGATATACGACCATAACTGCCTTAGGGTGACCGTCTATTGCTTAAATATTCAGCAGTGAACTTACCTGGTGTCATCAAGTAAGAGAATCCTGGAAATCTAACAAAACTTTATAGTGATTTTTGAAAAACACTCAATTTATCAAGCATTTTTCAATAATCAAATGCATCTTTATGGATAGTTTTTTGGGTTTTTTTTTAAGATGCATTTGATTATTGAAAAAAAGCTTACCATAAATTGATTAAGCATTTTTCAAATATGACTTAGTTTTGTGAGTTTTCCAGTTTTTTACAACCAAACAAAGGAACATAAGTTGAACTAAAAATGGGAGCGGCACCTAGCCATAGTGGTTTAAAGTTGATGCAATCTAGTGTTCCGAGATGCAGACTAGTGTCAAATTGACAGTTCATTGTATGCGTGTACACTTCGATAGCGCAACTGGGTTTCTCACTGGCAATACTGGAGCGATTTCTCAGTCATCGTTATATCCAGGAAAAATTCAATTGAAATTGCTATCTTGGGGAAACCAAAATCTGTTGTTTTTAGCAAATTTTCGCTAAAGCCATGACTTTATAACTGTGTTTTAACGTTAGTGAAGGTCGATTTTCATTACAAGTTCGACTGTATTATAGATATTCATATTGATTAAAACTAAAATTTCATGTTATGCCTATCTATCATGGTCATACTAAGACGCAGTTAGCCTTCAAAGTTAGTTGAATTGCCTAATTGTAGTCTATTTGTCACCATAGTGCTGAATGTTAGACAGAACCGTATTCTTGTGCATTGGACATAACTCTTGCACATGTAAACTTAACATGATCCCTGCCTGACTATGTCTGTGGTCGTAGGTGGTTGGTTAATGGAGTCGTCAAAACAAGTGAAGGTACTGTGTTCTGGGTATGAGTAGACGTTAGAGGGACAGGATAACCTTATCAGAGTTCAGTGTAAATGTTAGATACTTACTCGTTGGACGGATACGATACAGCTTGGAAAAAGCACTATCTTTCCTCTTACTCAGTTCATGACAACCGATGTAAACAATTTATCTTAAAAACTATTTTAGAAGTACGCATGTCAAAAATATGACGTGGTTGCGTTAAAAATGTGAATCTAAACTTAATTGAAATAAGAAAGAATACCAATAAATAACACCTTATTGTTCTAAAGTGCACATATGAATTATCCGTTGACATATATTTTAAACTAATTTTTGTCGCATTCCATTAAGGGCAAAACGGGTTTGTAGTATGATATTTTCAACTATATCTTCGGGTTATAATATTAGTCAATCTCAAAGTTTCATTTGAATGAAGAAAGGCTACCGCTATGATGATAAAATATCGATAATTATTTATGAAAAGTAGACTTAACAAGAAATGATAGAATAGCAGAACATTAAACTGTAAAGATAAATTTATTTATAGGCTTCAGACTAGTCAGGCTCCACTTTTGATAAGTTTTCTATTAAAATCTTTTTAAATCATATTCAATTATATTGGCATCTATGATGATAGATGTAGCCTGCCTAGATCTACTTAGTTACAGTTTACAGCAAATATATTTCCAAGTTTTGTTCTTCATTTAGAATTATCCAACAGAATTGAATTCTTGATTATTAATGTTTATAATCGACAAATGGTGTAGATATCTTTATTTGCTATGTAGGCTACTAAAGTAATTTTAAAATTTCTGTTTAAGCTTTCAGAATGGCATCTGAATACTGTAGAAGTGTTTTAAGAATCTCTGTTGCTCAGATATGTCAAAATCTGGGATGGAATTCAACACAGACTACCCCATTAGAACTATTAACAGATGTTTTAGAAAGATATGTTATGGAACTTGGAAATGTATCACATCGTTACTGTGAACAATGTAAGTTTGATATAATATTTTAATGAGTAAGCTCATTTACCTATTTGTGTTTTCAGCTATTTTCAAAATACAGCAAGAAATTCTTGGAAATATTGGGATTGAAATTTGGCATCAGGTCATTTTTTTTCCTCCTTTGATCATATTTACTATGAGTTTTGAAAAATATCAAGAATTCTATATATATGGGCTTACTACATGTATTTCATTGTTATTTAACTTATTCCTCTACAGTTGGAAGAACAGAGGTAAATTTAGATGATGTTGGTCTGGCTTTTCAACAAATGAGTGTTAGTTTAGAGGAGCTGACAGAATTTATCAGTCATGTGGAACCAATTCCATTTGCCAAGGAACCTGTTGCATTTCCAGCACCAAAACAAAATAACCTACAATTCCCAAATCCAAGAAGTAGAGAAATCTTGCAGCACAGGGATGAACATATTCCAGCACATCTACCTCATATGTTTCCTGGGGGAAAAGGTTTGTTGGCTAATGAATTTTATATTTTGTTTTATTCATCAGACATGGGATTTCATGAAAATCATACTTGACTCCTGGAAAAATTCAGCAATCTCACAATTTCATAATTTTAGATTGCATTACAGTATAGATCTTTGTTGTTAGCTTGCCAGGCAAGGTAATATACGCCCGCCAACAGCATTGAATTTGAATATTAAATCTCTAAAAACATTCATTGAAAATTGTTATCAATGCCAATGTTCACACCAATTGCACAATACAATTTTGACGCAATTTTACTAAGTCAAGGGCATTAATTAAAAAATTGTTCTTGGAAAAATTGTAAAATGCAAACTTGAAGAGCTTCTTATTAATTCCAACAATAATACTAAGTTTCATCAAAATACATTAACAATTGTAGCTTCTATTGCACATAGAAAAAATTGTCAAATTCAAACCTGACCACTGTTTTATCAATTCTAATGCTCACACCCAGTTTCTTTAAAATCCATTGAAAATTGTAGCTTCTATTTACAAAACTATATTTACTTAGGTTCACAAGTCTGCTGTGACAGGGATCCTTTTACTAGCTGGTCCTTTGCCTGATTATCCGTACCCATTTACATACAGCTGGGTAGACTGGAATTCTGAATGAAGACGACTTATTCAAGGTCATCGAATTTTCACACACCGATCGAGAAAAGAACTCATGTCTGACATTTCAAATGTATCCAAGCAAATGACATCATGACTTTAAGAACCAACACTGTTTTAAAGAATATGGTTTTCAGGATATTTTTGCTAAATTTGAATGATTAAGAAATGCTCTTTCGTTTAGGTTGACCACATCTGCAAAGAAGTACAAGAAATAATATCAAAATAATATTTTTGTAGTGACACTGCTAAAAGTTTTGTTCTTGTTTAATACAGATGATATCGATGAGCCTCTACCAAGTGAAGTGGTTGGCTTGACTCCAGAGATAACGTGTCAAATTGATGCAAGTCCAACACCAACTGATAATAAATTAACAGTGTCATCATCAGAAGGTCCTCCCTCTAAACGACTAAGGTACGCTGAGTGAACATGCTGGTAAATTAGGACCTTCCACAGTCATAGGATGTACTGTATACATAGATTTCTTTACTCTTAAAACATTCTGATAAGTTTTCATTTTTATGTTAGTGTTATTATTTGACTGTTGGCTGTGACTCACTATCTGTTTAATTTTGGTTTTTCAGGGTTAGTAATGCTAACCTTCCACCAGAAGCTGACCCATCACAGTATGAAATGATGAGTGTAGAAATGACACATGAAGGAGAATTAACTCCAAAACGACAAGGAAAACTACCTGACAATCGAACTCCCCCTGCTGGTTTCCGACAAAGCTTATTTCGTGATGTACAGGCATCTCCGTCAGATCATATAAAAGACAAATTCAAAGAAAAATATCAAGAAGGTGACAAAGAAAAATCTGATGTTGATGTAGTTAATGATTCTGATAATAAGTCCAATAACAATTCCTCAATGTTATCAGGCAAAGGAATGAAATTTGAGAAAAAGTTCAAATCAAAACTTCACAAAGATGGTTTGAAAAAGAAAAAAGTTGATTCTAAAACTGGGGCTGGTAACATACTTGAGAATAAGAAATCAAAAAAATCGCTCAAAGATTCAAAATTAATTCAGAAGAAGAAAACAAATAAAGAACACAAAGCTACTAAAGAAGTTAAGAAAGAAACGCAGTTAACTTCAGAAGATTTCATTACTGCCAATATTCAGAAGTTACGTGATCCAGATGAAGAATCATTAAATTCCCAGGGTAATTCACCAGAACGTCTTGTTATAGCTTCAGATGCTGATGGTAAGATCAAAGAAAAGTCTGCTCGTCTAGCTGCTGTTGATGACTGTATTGATGCTGTTATAAGACAGTCTGCAGCTGAAATTTCAGAGACAAAAAAAGATTTTGTTAAACCAAACCAAGAAACATTAGATTCTTTTGATGAAACAATCAATTCTGTTGTTCGTCAATCATCAGAAGACAATGATTCTTTAAGTATTGATATAAAAATTGAAACAGAATCAGATCAGAAAAGTTCAGGCCCAACACAATCTGAAAAAGAACAAAACCTTAAGAAGAAAAGAAAACTCAAAGATGGAAAGTCCAAATCTACAAAGGACAAAGGTGTTCGAGACAAATTAAAAAAGAAGCTTATATCAAAATCTTTGTCAACCATTACAAAGAAAGTGGACATACCTGCACTACCAGAGAAGTATCTAACTGATGAAATGAAGGTATTTGCATTTGATGATAGTCCTGAACATCCTAGTGTAGAGGTCAAAGAAGAAATCATTAACTCAATATCAGAAGAACCTGCTGCATTAGATCTATCATTTTCATCCAAAGAAAAAACAGACAACACAATGGCATCATCCCCAAATAAAATCCCTATGCTTGAACTGACTAAAGATAGAGAAATAAAAAATCTTGAAAATAATGCACTAATATCAGAAACAGCATTCCCTACAGCAACGTCCAACAAATTGGAAATTGAAGTTAAGAAGGAAGAGATCAATTCACCAAGTGTGAAAATTGATAATCAATCTGTTGAAGTTGTAGGCTTAGAAGGGGACAAGAAAATCAAACATAAGGTAGATATGAAATTTTGTGAAAAATGATCTGTTGTTAGATTTAACAGGACACTTATATGAGGACTGGCGGCTTTTGATTTTTAATAAAAGTATTTGGCTGTAGTTACAGTCACCCGTAAGAAATATTCCACTTATTTGGCGAACAGTCAACAATTGGGAAAAACGCAAATTGGTACAAAATGTTTTAAATTTTTATACGCCCACATTATAATGTGGTCGTATATTGTCGTCACCCCTGTCCGTCCGTCCGTCCGTCCACAATTGTTGTGAACGCAATAGAGGCTACAGTTTTTGTCGGATTTGAATGAAACTTGCTGTGATCATTTATATTGATGAGATCTCGGACAAGTTCGAAATTGGCGATTTTTCGATGAACGGTTTTTGAGTTATTGCACTTGACTTAGCCAAAACGCGCCAAAATTGGCTTGTGAACGCGATAGAGACTACAGTTTTCATCAGATTTGAATGAAACTTGCTGTGATCATTTATATTGATGAGATCTTGGACTAGTTTCGAAATTGGCGATTTTTCGATGAATGGTTTTTGAGGTATTGCACTTGACTTAGCCAAAACGCGTCAAAATTGACTTGTAAAGGCGATAGAGACTATAGATCATTACGATTTTTGGGTGAACGTCTTTTGAGTTATTGGCCTTGACTAAATCAAATTGCGTTGAAATAGACTTGTGAACACAATAGAGACAACAGTTTTCATCTGATTGGAATGAAATTTGGTGTGATCATTGAAGATGATGTCATCTTGGTCAAGTTCGAAATTGACATTTCGATATACTGTTTTTGAGTTATTGCACTTGACTTAGTCAAAACGCGGCTTGTGATTGCAATAGACAATACAGTTTTCATCTGATTTTAATGAAATTTGGTGTGAACATTTATATTGACGAGAATTTGGATTAGACCCAAATAATCTTAGAGTCTTTGCCTGTGTTAAAACAGAAAATATATTTTAAAGTGGGCGTATCTTGCTAGGCAACCACTTGTTTTGATTATCAACAGGTTTTTTAACAAACACTCAAACCCAATTTTCTTGATCTGTTGTTAGATTTAACAGGACACTTATATGAGGACTGGCAACTTGTTTTGGGTGATAACAAACACTCAAACCAAATTTGAGTGTACAAGATAGTGAAAACAAGGTGGTCTGAATGACGCGATTGAGGTGAATGAGCGCAAGAGTGAGCACTTCCCCAATTCCATCTAAACTCCTTTCATTCCCAAAAATCTCTGAAAATGAATCGGGTGAGAAACATAAAGAATAAGTAGACCAAATGAGGTCTGATTTAATAAATTTTTATATCCTGATGAGTAAAATTGATTACTGAACAGAAAGAAGTCAAAGACTTTAGGCAAAAGATCGTTTATTACTGATATTTTAAGCTGAATGTGCAAGTGGTGGGGAATGTAAACAAACTCAGAGTGTGTTACCTTTACCCTTATAATATCAGTTGACCCGCAAAATCTCAAATGTTGTTTTTCTGTAATTTCAACATATTTTGCAAGTGAAACAATCCAAATAAACATTTCTTATGGAAATGAAACAAAATTTATATTTTTTATTGGCGCGTCATTCTGTGAAGTGATAGGCACTTATTAAAGACAATTCTGTCCACATATACCTGTGATTTTGACTTGGACATATAATTGTCCACTACCTTGTAATTAAAGCCTTTATGAGTTTTCATAAACACTTTGATGGCATATAGAATCTATACGGTACTGTTATCTGTTTTTTGGCAGGTTCCGGAATTGTTGTAGCATTATTCTATAGATTGATTAATCAAATCAAACCGATATATGTTTACTTACATAGAAGCTTAATTTACATGTTATATATGTTTTAGTCAAAAGAGCACAAAAAAGATAAAAGAGATAAGAAAGACCGAGATAAGGATAAATATCGTGATAAAGACAAAAAAAAGAAGAAGAAGAAAGATAAAGATAGAGAGAAACTTACTGAGAAAGAAGATAAAGATAAAACAAAAGAAAAAAAGAAGGAAAAATCAAAATCAGAGAAGTCTGATAAGAAGCACAAGGTAATAAAGTTTTTTAATAATATGCCGGAAAGAAATTGTTCAAATTAACATTACGGTACCGAAGAATTGATATTAATAGGTGATTAGGTAACGAGGTAATATCATAAGCTTTGTATATGCTCACACAGCAATGCGTCTTTGTTTGTCTGTCTGTCCACAATTGTTGTGGACACAATAGAGAGCTGGTTAGGGTGTATTGACACGAGTCTCAATGGAAGCACTGGCCTAGGTCACAGAACAATAGATAAGCTTTTTTGGAGTCTTAGTTATCACCCAAGGATGAACCCTATTGAAAATCAGACCAATCTTGAATTCTTTTTGGACATGATAGAGAGCTGGTCTCTTAATGGATTTTGATGAAACTTGGTGTGAATGTTTGTAATCAGATAAGAATGAACCCTATTGAATATCAGATCAATCAAAATATTTACTATGGGTTATGCTTTCAATTATTGTGGACATGATAGACAGCTAGTTTCTTGATGGATTTTGATGAAACTTGGTGTACCCCAAAATGAACCTTATTGAAAATCAGTAAACATTTTATTTATTGATAACTCTTGTCAACCAGAAAGACAGAATTGGCTGCCATAACAAATATGGGCGTATGGCCATTGCTACTTTTTTTTTTAGAAACACATTGATTTACCATATCTATTTACCACAATATCTATTCTCTTAATTGGTCTTACTCAAACTGTTATTAGTAGAGTAAAAATTGTTTTCTTACCTTCTATACATACAGGAATCAAGAGAAGAATCTCCATCAAAACAACCATTTCCCCGACTAAAACTTAATATTAAATTAGGAGGTACACCAATATCATCCACATCTGTGATGAACTCTCCTTCACGGCTTATCACTGATGTTCAATCACCAAAAGTTGACAGTTCACCAACCAGACCTGAAATACCAAAGCTGTAAGTGAACTCTTCATCCTATAAATATAATAACTATAGGGTGTTTTAGAAAAACACTTTGAAATATGGATTTTATGAAAAATGGCTTTTGAAATATTTCATTTTTCAAGTGTCAGAATATGTTTGTACAGTTGAATGAAATAACTCACAAGAAGTCCATTATGGTCAATCTTAGATTCTAAAATATTAACATGAGCTTACCAAGTTCATATATAGGTCAACATTAAATCCTGGGTAATAAAAATGGAATGGAAAATATTTGATGAGTTTTTGTCATTGTTTTTGCAGGGTAATAAAACCATTCTCAAAACCAGCTGATGAACAGAAAAGCAAAGAAAAAGAAGAAAAACAGAAATTGAAGAAAGAAGAAAAACTTAAGCTCAAAGAAGAAAAGAAATTAAAGGAGGAGAGAGAGGTTGCAGGGAAGAAAGAAATAGAACGACAAAAAGAGAAGGAAAAGGAAAGACAGAAAGCTAGAGAAAAAGAATTGGAGGCAGAAAGAAAGAAAAAAGAAGATATAGAAAAGGAAAATGAAAGACTGAAACAAAAAGAATTTGCAGTAAAACAAAGAGAATTAGAATTGAAGTTAAGGAAAGAAGAAGAACAAAAGAAGGTTTTAGAGAAGAAGAAATTCGATGATGAAGCAAAAGAAAAACAAAGAAAGACACAGAAGGAAAAAGAAAAGTTGGCTCAAGGAGCAAAAATAGCTAAAGCTGCTAAAAAGTTGTTAAAAAAGCAATTGTTAGAGCCATTACAGTCCAAAGAAGCAGTGGTAAATCGTCCTAGATCACCAACCCCACCAACAGTTCCAGCTTCACCAGCTACATCTAATGACTCCTCACCAACCCATTCACCAGTAAGAACCCCCAGATTTCCATCTCCAAGTTCATCACCTAAAGTACAATCAAAGCAATCACCAATCAGTCCAGTTAAAACACCAAGTAGGGGACGTGGCAGGCCACCAAAAAATAAAAATTCACCCAAAGTTTCAAAAACGAGCCCTAGAAGATTTTCACCAAGAACCAAATCACCAGAATCCCCAAATCGAAATTTTAAGTCTGGACCAGTATCACCTGTTTCTGATGATATTGCTTTAGGTTCTTCTAGTGGTGTTGTAGCTGCAACCGTTGGAACATTTGTAGTAAGTTTATTACTTGATTGCTATAAGGCCTAAGATACTTTATATCTACTCAAAGATTAGAATACACTCATTTGGTTATTTTAAACCCTTCATATGCAAATGAAAAATGAAATGAATAAAGTTTTGCATCCTACTCTGAAAGTTTGCCTCGATTGAACCTTAATTTGTTAACAAGCAAGCATCTCACTCAATGAGACACCAAGGCTCCATGTGCAACAATACAACAGTAACATGTTATACTGCATGTGAACATAAAAACAAAAATCTATGAACTTATACATGTGCCAAAATAGTGCAAACCAAGCTTACTTAAAATAATCATGCATCATGCAATGGACCCTAAAATTTAAGTTCTCAAAAATGTTCAATATGTGTATATATTCATCAGTTAACTGACCTGGTTTCATGAAGTAACAATCTCTGTAAAATCAGGAAAACTCACAAAACTAAGTACTTTACTAAATGAAAATTTCTTTATCAATTTATTAAGCATTTTTCAAAAATCAATTGCATTTTTATGGATTTTTTGGATTTATCGGACATATAAGGATTCTGTTATGTTATTTCTGGCAGCAGGTTATCTAGGAATGAATATATGCTCTTATTGGCCAAGTTTTTTAAATTTTATGTTCATTCTAAGACACTGTATTCCTTAAATGAGAGTGCTCGTGGTTAGATAAATCATGCATCCTAGAAATTGCATCGTACTTTACTGTAAGTGGTTGAATATAGATAGGTAACTTTGAACGAATTGCTTTTCCCTTCCAAATTCCAAAGCACACTATTTTCTGTGTAAGACCGGAAATGTTTTTTTCTTTTGTACATAAATAAGATACATGTACCATAAGAGATTTTAAGAAAACTTGGTATTATTAAGTAGGGTATATTAATGAAAGCTAACATAATGTTTATATGCCCACAAGAATTTGTGGATGATACTGTTATCACCCCTTTCTGTTGGTCCGTCAACATTTGTTGTGGGTAAAATAGAAATATGAGCATTGAAATCGATAAGACAACAATCTAGTTCGACCTTCGATTAACGATGTTTGAGTTATTGCCCCTAGCTCTATACTTGTAGTGGGTACAATGACGATTTTTTTAGATCAATGGTTTGTGTATTATTGCCTTTGACGTAGAAAAATAACGTCAAAATTCAATGGATTTTAAGGAAACTTGGTGTGGTGTGAGCATTTGAATTGGTCAGGAGGTTGTCAAGTTTGAATTTGACGATTTTTAAGATGAACAGTATTGCCCTTTGACTTAGTACAATCGTGTCAAAATTTTCATGTGGATACAAAAGAAGCTACAATTTCAATGGATTTTGATGAAACTTAGTTTAGGGTGTTATAAGAGATAATCTCTTATAGAAGCACTGGCCTAGGTCACAAGTAGAGACTACATGTACTGAGTATGAGTATTGGAATTGATAAGACAGCAGTCAAGTTTGCCTGGCAAGCTATCTTTATAACAAGTTATCCATTTGAAATGGCTGAAAAAAAAGACCAAGAGACTATTGTTTTTAAACAGATTTTACCAAAAATCTTGTTTTAAAATCTGGTTTGATTATCGAATTGCATCAAGTTGTAATTTAAATATTTCCCATCATTCCAGGATGCTGCTGGTAATCAGGTGTGGATATGTCCAGCATGTAAAATGCAAGATGATGGTAGCCCTATGATTGGTTGTGATGAATGTCCAGATTGGTATCATTGGTAGGTTATCTTTGTTTAACAATTTTACCAATTGGAAATGTGAACACATCAATGGTTTCTTGATGGATTTTGATGAAACTTGATATACCGGTACCTGATGTATTAAGCCAAGGATGAAGCCTTGAAGCCTATTAAAAATTAAACCAATCCACAGTTGACCTATGAGACATAAAAAATGTTAAAAAATATAATCTTGTCTTCCAAACCATTTCATATCAGGTATAATTTTCCAAGAACCGAAGGTCTGAATATTGAGTTAATTTTAGATGCACTGACATCTTAAAATACAGTTTGGCAAAATATTGTTCATTACAATTACAATCCTTATGAAAACAAGCCAAAAGTCACATATTGATCTCAGTATATTGGACTCATGGCTATTTGCCAGTACCATTATGTCAGATAATGGTGTGCAGACTTCAAAGGCTAAAATTGTATTTAATTCTACATTGTCATTGATTATATTAGTTGTGTATTACTGTTATGAAGTCTGCCATGAGGGCATATCAAGCCTGTTAATTCTATTAGGTTTCAAAATTAGGTTAATTTTCTTCCTGTTGTCTAAAATTTTAATTGCAGTACTCTTACTCTTCAGGGTTTGTGTTAATATTGTTCAAGAACCACCAGAAGATGATGAATGGTTTTGTCCAAGATGTCGTCAGAATAAAAAGGAGAAGCCAAAAGTAAAAAAAAAGAAGAAGAAAAAAGTTTAATCAATATATCGTTATTAATAATATATATATGTAATAAGCATAGGCTATGTTGAAAGATTTTTTGCCTTTAAAAACTTGACATCAGAAGTCAGATCTTTGTTTTTCTCTAAGCTTTGCTTTTTCGTGAAGTGGAGCACAAACCGGTTTGTTTATGTTTAGCATTTTTTTACATACAGTATTGTCTGATACCACTCAGTCAGTGCAAATGTTTAAATTACAAACAAAAATCAAAGTGGAAGTGATGCATGCAGTTTTATCTTAAGAATGACTCATTTGATCAAACCATGTAACTTTATTTTCAAAAATTTGAACAGAATATAGCTTATAAGTGCAAATATCAAGTTTCAAGAGACTGAAGAAGAAATATGGACAAAATTTCTAGGTAAAGTGACAGCTCTTTAAAGTTAAAAATCAGATCAGTGCAGAAAATGAAGATATCATTGGATCATAGATGTATCCTTTATGTATCACATATAGTTTTGTAGATAGAATGCTTAGTATTGTAGGTCTAGTATGATATTTTGAAGAAGCACCAGCTGCGGAGACCAAGAAAAAACTTGTATTTACAAAATCTATTTACATTTTTGAAAAATATTTCATTATTGTACATTGATAACATATTTCTTGATGAATTTTAAAGAATTAAAAACTACCCAATTACATGTATTGAGAATGGGGAAATATCCAGTAGGCCTCCCTTCAATCTCATATAAAGTGCATATTTAATCAGATGATTAATTTAGAATGCATGATAGTGACAGCTGATATTTTAGAAGCAAGGAGCAGACAATTACTTTGAGATAAAAACACACTTCTTTAACATAACATTTCAATACAAGTGTCGTCATCAGATAAGATAGCTTGCCAGGCAAGGTAACATACGCCCACTTCAGCAAACAGAATATTCCATGTTTTTTCATTTAATCAAGGGCAATAAGTCATAAACCGACATCTGGACTCGCACCATTTTTTAACTTGTCCGAGATGTTATAAAGATGAAAATACATACCAAGTTTCATTCAAATCGGATAAAAACTACAGCTTCTATTGCGTACACAAGTACATTTTAACGTTTATTCATTTAATCAAGGGCCATAACTCATAAACAGACATCTGGCGAGATATTATCAAGATGAATACACATACCAAGTTTCATTCATATCAGATGAAAACTATAGCTTCGATTGCATACACAAGTACATTTTAATGTTTGTTCATTAAATCAAGGGCCATAACTCATAAACCGACATCTGGAATCGGACCATTTTCGAACTTGTCCGAGATATTATCAAGATGAATACACATACCAAGTTTCATTCAAGTCGGATGAGAACTACAGCTTCTATTGCGTACACTAGTAAATTTTAACGTTTTTCCATCTAATCAAGGGCCATAACTCATAAACTGACATCTGGAATCGTGCCATTTTCGAACTTGTCCGAGATATTATCAAGATGAATACACATACCAAGTTTCATTCTAATCGGATAAAAACTACAGCTTCTATTGCGTTCACAAGTAAATTTGAACGTTTTTTCATTTATTCAAGGGCCATAACTCATAATCTGACATCTGGAATCGTGCCATTTTCGAACTTGTCTGAGATATTTTCAAGATGAATACACATACCAAGTTTCATTCAAATTGGATAAAGATAGCTTGCCAGGCAAGGTAATATACGCCCACTGGCAGCATTTATTTCAAATAAAAACTTTTCAGTAAGGTTACAAAAGTGGAATGAAATATTCAACCTTCCACCATATATTTTTTTCTCGGGTCTCTAGTTTCATTAAAAACTGTCAAGAATTGTACCTAACTCAACTCATTAAATATTTTTCGGTATTTTTATGATTTGCAATAGAGTTCACCCTCAAAAATATTTTGATATTTTTAATTCTTAATAAGGCTCATTCTTGGTTGATATTAAAAATTTCAGCGAGTTTTGTCAAAAATGAATGTTTAGAGTGTTCACAAGCCAAAAGTTGAAAGCGATTTTGAAAACAGGCCCAATAACTGACACTAAATATTTTTCGATTTATCTGATTTTCAATAGGGTTTATCCTTGTGAGAAAACAAATACTAAAGCCAAGCTTCATCAAAATCCATTCAAAATTGTTCTTTCTAGAGTGTTTACGAGTTAAATTGAACGCGTTTTCAAAAACAAGGGCAATAACTTGTACTAAATATTTTTCGATTTTCAATAGAGTTCATCCTTGGGAGACAACAAATACTCCAGCCAAGTTACATCAAAATCCATTAAAAATTGTTCTTTCTAGAGTGTTTACAAGCTAAAATTGAACGCGTTTTCAAGAACAAGGGCTATAATTGACACTAAATATATTTCTATTTATTTGATTTATAATAGGGTTCATCCTTGGGTAAAAACAAATACTCAAAAAAGTTAATCAGAATCCATTAAGAATAGTTCTTTCTAGAGTGTTTACAAGCTAAAATTGAATGCGCTTTCAAGAACAAGGGCAGTAACTCATACTAAAAAAAATTTCGATTTCGCTGATTTTCAATAGGGTTCATGCTTGAGTTATATCACACTCTCACACCAAGTTTCATCGAAATCCATCAAGAATTGTGCCATGTAGAGTGTTTACGAGACAAAAATCGAACGAGTTTAAAAGAACAAGGGCAATAATTCATATTAGATATATTTTGATATTTTTAATTTTCAATTAGGCTCATCCCTTGCGATATCCAACAATTTCAGTGAGTTTTGTCAACATTGGTCATGAATTGTACCTTCTAGAGTGTTTATTAGCCAAAAAGTTAAACCCGTTTTCAAACACAAGGGCAATAACTGACACTAAATATATTTCGATTTATTTGATTTTCAATAAGGTTCATCCTTGGGTAAAAATAAATCCTCAAGCCGAGTTTATCAAAATCCATTAAGAATTGTTCTTTCTAGAGAGCTTACAAGCTAAAATTGAACGCGTTTTCAAAAACAAGGGCAATAACTGATACTAAATATTTTTTGATTTAACTGAATTTCAATAGGGTTCATCCTTAGGTGATTACAAATACTCATGCCAAGTTATGTCAAAATCGCTCAAAAATTGTGACTTGTAGAGTGTTTACAAGGCTAAAATCCAACACATTTTATAGAACAAGGGCAATAATTCCTATTAAATATATTTCGATATGTGCTATTTTCAAAAGGGTTCATTCTTGGGTGATATTAAACAATTTCAGCAAGTTTCGTCAAAATCGGTCAATAACTGTGCTTTGTAGAGTGTTTACAAGCTAAAAATTGAACGCGTTTTCAAAAACAAGGGCAATAACTGATATTAATTTTTTTTCGATTTGACTGGTTTTCAATAGGCTTCATCCTTGGGTGATAACAAATACTCAGGCCAAGTTTCATTAAAATCCATTAAAAATTGTTCTCTCAAGAGTGTTTACAAGCTAAAATTGAACACGTTTTCAAGAACAAGGGCAATAACTCATACTAAATGTTTTTCGATTTCGCTGATTTTCGATAGGGTTTATCCTTGAGTTATAACATACTCTCACACCAAGTTTCATCAAAATCGGTCAAGAATTGCACGTTGTAAAGTTTTTACGAGCCATTCAAGAACAAGGGCACGAACTCATACTAATTTTTTTCCGATTTCGCTGATTTTCAATAGGGTTCATCCTTGCGTTCCTTGCGTGATCATAAACACTCATATTAAGTTTCATCTAAATCCGTCAAGAATTACACCGTGTAGAGTGTTTACGAGCAATTGTGGACGGACGGACCGACGGACGGACGGACGGACGGACGGACGGATGTGGGTGACGACAATATACGGGCGTATAAAAACTGCAGCTTCTATTGCGTACACAAGTAAATTTTAAAGTTTTTTCATTTAATCAAGTGCAATAACTCATAAACCGACATCTGGAATCGTGCCATTTTCGAACTTGTCCGAGATATTAACAAGATGGCAACATCAAGATTTTCATGTGGGCGTATAAAAATGAATTAAAGGATCAACATTAGCCTTGTTCTTTATGCCTAATTCAGTTAATGTGTAATCATTGTGTAACTGATATGCAAATTTTTATTCAATATTAAAATATTCTTTAAAATAAAATCAGATAAAATGGTGAAAGAATAAAATAATATAACACCCGTAATGATTCTTTGAGACTGTGTTCAATGTTTAGAAAAAAATCTGACATCAGAATTGCCCCTCCGTACAATCAAGTTCAACTTAATAATTTTGAGCTTTTTCTTTTTAAAACCCAGTGTCTGACATTAAGGTTTGTAGGTTTGTTTAAGCCCCCATTTTTTTCATTCCCCTATCTTATCTCATTAATTACTTTGTAGTATATCTTAAACGTACCTTATTCAACATCAGCAATGCCAATACAATGATGAACGGATGATTAAGGCCACTTAAAGTAAACCTGCAATGTTCCCGCTCAAAAGTATATTGATGATGTCATTGGGGCCAAATATGGGGAAATCCGACTGAACTTCTTGTCTGTTTTTATTTCGAAAATTTCAAGTAGATCCCCAAAATACGATGCTTCAGGGGAGTATATCATTAGCATCAAAACAAAATATTATTGATTTCGTTTTCCTACGCAAACTTGCTTGTCGTTTAGGGCCACATGATGAAAGTAAAACCCAAATAAAAATTAAAGCATCTCCCGCGGTTTTGTGAACTTGCGTGTTTCATTGGTCACTATTTTTGGATAACCAATTAGATGCCTCGATTTCTTGAGGCTAGAAATGGGTGTTTCAAAATAGGGACTTAAAAAAAAAAAAAAAAAAAAAAAAAAAAAAAAAAATTATACCCTTCATTTCTAACATATTCATTTAATGATATGCTTTAATATAGAAAGAAGAATGTATTCTTTAAATTCATTTAAACCTTTTTTTGATGGTTGTCTTTAATTTTTTTTAATTGGGGGTGGGGTAGAGATATGTGCCCGAATCTCGGACTCTGCCCGAATTCTACTGCCCCCCTGCTCCCCTCCTCCCGTACGCCTATGTAGAGATCATAGAAATTTCTAAAAGTTATACATATAAGTTATAAACTAAGGCTTCAGATACATTTGAAAGCAAAATTACTATGATTTGCTTTATATTTTATTTCCATAAACCAATCCTGATCGTTTGTTCATCGATATAAAGATTCGGAGCACTTGTTTTGCTCGAAATTCATAGGCGCTGGACATTAGCACCATTCTTTATGAAGGTAAAAGACGAAAACGAATAAATAGTCAGTACAGTCCATTATTACTTTAAACTTAAGTTCAGTCCGTCGCCATGACCGAAAAGATACTGGGTAAAATTTGTCCTGGTTCTCGTGTTACAGTGCGAAAATTAGAAGCTCGGAGAACGTATTTCCCACGGTTCGAGGCGCTAAAATTCCAATCAAAATGTTCATCATTTTGTAAATTAATCAATCTCTCCTAACTGAAGAAGATTTTGAGAGAGGACACTTGGTGAGGCTAAAATCTCATTAGCCGGGACCCAGCCCCCGTGGACCCCACACTGACCACGGTGCTGCTTACGTTTTGTCTAATAAAATATGTAGACCACTAGTGATGTAAAATATTCATTATTCCACACAGTGCACGATTTTAAAAGACCGCCAAAATGATTGTTTTTCCAACCCAACCCTGATACATTTATCCTA